>JASEVX010000021.1:1965504-2186856 GCA_031761405.1 Serripes groenlandicus
CAATTTCTCCTTTTGCCACAATGTTTTTCCACTTTTGGTCATAGGTTATCCATTCAATTATAGAGATTTTCCATTTTTTGACAAATTATGTTCAAAGTCGTCTGCTGCAGAATTTTAGTATGAGGGAAAGGGCGGTTAAAATTGAAGTATGACTTAGCCCTAAGTAGGGTTGGTTGAATTGGACCCTGGAGTCCATTTTGTAGTTAAAATGTACACGTTGGCATTTCTGAACAGTGAATATGTGTCAGATCCGCATGCACACCTGTACCGTCTTGTCAGAATACACACCAGTTGACAGAAGCTTCTAGCAAGCTTTTTAAGTAAATGTGAGAACAGTGTAGATCTAGATCAGACTGCGTGGATGAATAGGCTGATCTGGATCGACAATGTTTGCAAAAGGCAAGTTGTACTGTTCGGGACTTAGGGTCGAATTTTACTCTAGCCGAGCCTCGGTAGCTCGGTCGGTAGCGACACGGGCTGTCAATCCAGCTCGGCCAAAATTATTTCTGACATTTGATAAATAATCGACCAGCGGTGCTCTGGCCGCTGTGATATGACCAAAAAATATGTTGAAAACAGCAACAAACCCCAATCAATCAATCTAATTTAATTTACGTAGTATAACCGTAAACCCATTAAATCCCAATATTCTGGCTGTATTAATTAGAAGACGTCTTAATTAATTGAGTTCACGAATTCAGCCGTGATTTGTGGAAACTATGAAGTGTTTTTCATAAGTGTTAGATAAATATAGTTATATTGCGACCAGACGTGAAAATAAATATTGCTGGATAATGATATCTTTGTAAGATAAGAAATATGAAACTTTGATTAACTATTAGCAAATAATAAATACTCAATAAGCATGCGTTATGTAATTTTGAAAGTATTTATAAATTTGACAACTATGAACGTTCCTGTTAAACAAAGTACAAACTCAAGTGATATGAAAGTATATTTTTGAGATAGACCTAAGAAAATACGCCCATTGTAAAATAGAAGAATTGCCCCACTCATGAAAGTTTACTGCTATTCTCAAAAAGATTCGGATGTCGTTTTAATGTAGGAAAAGTGTGCATAAATCGGCGAGGATCATCTTGGACTCCGGCAATGTTGAACAGCACGTGTCGATCAAAGTAATAACGTGCAAAAATATTAGTACATCTTTGTTATATGAATGAAGACTCTAATAGAAAACTTTTATGAATACTAAAGTACAGTACAATATCATATCTGCATAATCCTTTTTGTTCAGTTTAAGAATACAAGGAAATCTAGTTAAAAACATTGTTGTAAAAGGAGATACATGACAGTTTGTATTCCTCGTTGTAACATAAATGTGTATATATTTAGGCTGGACTTAACATCGTTGCGGATTCCACCGTTACACTCAACAGTTTTTGTGACTGGCAAGCCGGATGGAACCCTGCCCAAGACTCGAACCCAGAACACGCTGATTACGTGCTTTTAATCACAAAGTAAGTTTCGTGCATGTTTGCAAAAACAACATATACAATGTATATGTATTTGCATTGGCAATCATTTACTTCCAACATCATACTTCTTCGTCTTCTTCTTTCTGCTGCCATTTTCATCAATATGAAGTTACTGCCATTGGAGATGCGCACATTGTATCGAGAACAAATTGAAATTTGAATTAAAAGGTGTAATTGTGTCGAATGGTTGTTTAAAAACCAGATATTAACTAGGCTTGATAGAGTGTGTGGTCACTTGTGTCTTAAATGACTCAAGGTACGCAGCCTGAACCCTATCTGATCGTGTTCCAGTCACGAATGGTTCGAGTAAAGAATGGCAAATTGTGGTAATCTTATCAAGACGATATTGTTAACCCTTTCCCACATACGACAATTCTGCAGCAGACGACTTTGAACATATTTTGCCAAAAAATAGAAAATCTCTATAATTGAATGGATAACCTATGTCTAAAAGTGGAAAACATGGCAATAGGAGAAATTGAACTTGACACACTGAGAAAATACTCATCTTTGATAATTGAAACGATCGAATTATTTATGCATTTTTCTATTTCAAACCTGTCCTGCAGACAACTGTTATATGTTTGCAAAACAATATGAATATTCTCTATAAATTAAAAAAAGGATGATGAACTTGCTTATCATGAGCAATTTCTCCTTTGATAAAAAACGCTTTGCAAAGTAACTTTCCCCTACCATTACATCATATGGTCAGGCATACACCAATAATCGCGACGCCCCTTGCACATGGTGTAGTAAGCAAAATACTATTGAGACAATCCTTCGAAAGTATAGAGTTTGCTTCATTATGTATGTATTGATATCAAACATCCAGTTGCAATTGTCCGCGCTTTAGAGTTAATGATAATCAAGTGTCTACTTGCTAATTTACCATATATATGCAATATTGGTATATAAGCGAGTTTCTGCCTTTAGGATTTTTCCACACAACCTGTGCGAGTACTGGTTAAGTCTCCAGGAAGGCGACATCGAGCATGATTAGTATAAGCTGAAAGCTTGTTTCGCAATCGATGTAAAATAAATAAGTTTAAATTAATACAGTCGCCATTGTAAATTGTTTCATACTAGATATACTCATTTCCTATAGGGTACCAGACTGATACGATATATATGCCATACTGTTGTAAAGCAGATAACTTTAAATAATGATTTCAATTTTCACACAGGTTGGACCTTGAACACAACGGTAACAAGGCGAACACGGGGTTAGCGCTAGGCGGCATGTGTGGTCGAACATCTAAATGTTCGGTGAATGAGGACTCCGGCCTTGGAACTGGCGTGACGATCACACACGAAACCGGACATGTGTATGTTTTTAGTTCCTTACTTTCTTAAGCCTTTCCCTCATACGACAATTCTGCAGCAGACGACTTTGAACGTATTTTGTCAAACAATAGAATATCTCTATAATTGAATGGATAACCTATGACTAAAAGTGGAAAACATTGTGTCAAAAGGAGAAATTGCACGTTTTGTGCAATTTCTTCTTTTGTCACTATCTTTTCAAATAGCCGTCTGCTGCAGAGGCGTCAGCAAGCGTCTATATGAGGGAAAGGGTTAATCAACTAATTAATCAATTGATAAACATCGCATCGAGGGGTGTAGGAGAAACCCTTTCCGACATATAACAAGTTTGCAGCAGTTGACTTGAAAACAATCTCGGCAAAATAATGAACACTTTCTATAAATGAAAGTTAGATTATTTAAAAATAGAAAATGTCTCCTTTTGCCACAATATTTTATATATATAGTCTTTATTCCTCCAATAATGGAGAGCATTACAATACATAGTATACACACAGATTACCTAACACATAGTATTATACAAGAGAACAAATTAACACATCAAGAAAAATAAAAAAAATAAAAAAAGATCGAACATATTAAAATACATTGAGACGATTTCTTTTGTGTACCCACAACATAGGGTTGGAGGGCCAAATTAGAAATCTAGAACCTGCAAAACGCCCCTTATCTAGAGCTCTCAACTTATTGTACTGCTTCATATTTTTATATTTCAAACACTAACTTAATTACCTACTAAATATTAATATTTGGAGACCGACAGCGGAGGCCCTGAATTATTGATTTGTGTTGACAGTGACAGAATAAATTAGGCTCCAGATGCTGCAAGTGGGAAAGGGTTGATCAAATGTTGTATGCGTATGGGGAAGGATTAAAACAGAGTGGCTTCAATTCTGGTTCTTCAACAACAGTTTATCAATATCTAAATAAGATTTGGATAAATTTATTTATTTTAAAGAAAAAATCTGAAACATGAATTGTGATTAATGAAATAATATAAAGGAACACGTGTAACAAACAGCCTTTCAAAATTTATATCGAAATGCAACAAAAAATTCGACCACGACGAGACTCGAACTCGCAATCTTCTGATTCGAAGTCAGACGCCTTATCCATTAGGCCACGCGGCCGTCGATATAAATAGCCTGTTTAATTAGGTATTTATTTATGGTACGCGGAACGAAGATTTTGCCGATTACTGAATAACTTTTAACAGTTTAAATACTACACTCGCGGCTAACAGCTATAAAAACTTCCATTTACACTTATGCGCTCAGAAAATTTGAATTCTGTTCTCTACAGTGCAGGAGCAGTTTTCCGTGAAATGATCACGTGCTTTGAAAAATCAACGATGAATGCTTAAAAACAAAAACAACTAAAAACAACACATTCAAACCTGATATTGTTTAGCTCTACTTAACCCTTTCCCTCATATAGACGCTTTCTGCCGCCTCTGCAGCAGACGGGTTTTTGAAAACATTGTGACAAAAGAAGAAATTGCTCAAAACGAAAAATTTCTCCTTTTGCCACAATGTTTTCCACTTTTAGTCATAGGTTATCCATTCAATTATAGAGATTTTCTATTTTTTGACAAAATATGTTCAAAGTCGTCTGCTGCAGAATTGTCGTATGAGGGAAAGGGTTAATTACAATGTAGTGCACGGGATAATAAATCAGCTGATACTAAACCCTTCCCCACATCCAACAACTATGACTTTAAAAACTTCTGGTTAACTCTTTCAGCGCCGAATTGTTTAAAGTAGACTCTTCCATGTTCAAAATCGGGCGTCTTCGATTCTCATGTAATAAATGTTTGGACTATTTTGATAACTAAAAGGCAAACAATGCTGATTTCAGGTGAGACAGCTCGTTACGAGCTGACTCACCTGAATCAGTATTGTTTGCAAAAACTTCAATATTGCCTTTGGCGCAGAAAGAGTTAACATATTAAAACTGTCTCTTATAGAAAATGAAATTATAAAATAGAGTTGGAATTATTTTGGCAAAAGGAGGAATTTCTCATTATGAGCAATTTCCTCCTTTTGCCAATTGAAACTATGTTTTTCAAAAATCGTTATCTAAGAAAGGGTTAAAAGTTTGCACAGTGGGAAACAATAATATATACTTTAACAAAATAGTTCCGTATTATGCTGAAATTGGCCATTTTTAACAATGCGTAGCAAAAAATTGTGAGTAAAAGAGAAAATGGTCAGAACGAATTTAATCTAAATGTTTACAAAGTCGCACGTTTCTGGTTTATTATAAAATCGGAAAGGGTTAAATTTGCAGCTATGGAGTTCCACAGATATCCTAGCCATTATCGATTATATTCCCTTCACCAATCCGGAACTACTTTCGTGTAACACGAGCAGACGATACATTACGTAACAGCGTTTTTTGAGTTTTGACATAATTCCGCCGCAGGCAAAGTAATATAGGGTTTTTAATGGTGTTTTATGCCGCTTTAAACAGTATTAAGCTCGCCAAATAGTTAATTCTGAACGGCGAGGGTAAATAAAACCAAAAAATAGAATAATTGAAACAGTGTTCTGAGCTCTATGTCTAATGGGCGTTTTGCATGTTATAAAAAACCCTTATTTAACCCTCTCACCTTTTGTGTTGTTGGTACCCAAAATGGTCGTTTAAATGAGACGAAGATGTTGATTACCCACATCATTAGGTTTTGTTGGATATAATAAGAGAGATATTTTGGGGAAAAGAGCTGTATATCCCTCCTGATCTGGACCTCTAATGATCTCAGTTATATCACGACGATTTCTGGGTAAATGATCAGTTCTATAGGTAGTATTCATCATATCACCTAAGTATATTGTTTTCCATGTAAACTCTCCCCTCATATAGACCAGGGTCTTTCAAATAGTACTATTTGAAAGACCCTGTATAGACGCTTTCGGACGCCTCAGCAGCAGACAGCTTTTTGAAAACATAGTGACAAAAGAAAAAAATGCTCAAAACGAGCAATTTCTCCTTTTGCCACAATGTTTTTCCACTTTTAGTCATAGGTTATCCGTTCAATTATGGAGATTCTCCATTGTTTGACAAAATATGTTCAAAGTCGTCTGACTAAGAATTGTCGTATGAGGGAAAGGGTTAAAACATGAAATAAAGAAATATGAGCTTGTACGCATTTGAGCAAGTTTTGTCAATAAAACTTCACCCCTTTTTCAATAAGGTAGAAGTAAGGGTAAACAATTGCTTATTAAACCACACTGATAATGCAGCTTGTTATTCAAATATATAGTATTTGTTAAATCTATAATTGTGTAATAATGCAAAATCTATAAGATTTAAAACTTGGAACTCTTTTCCACACACAACAAATTTGCAGCAGATTACTTTAAACCGCATTCTGACAGTTTTCAAATACTACACTTTAAAACAATCTCAAAGAATTACAAAATGTTTCCTCCTATAGGATGTGGATTGAAATCTTAAAATAGGATAATAGGTGTGAAAAACAAATACATATTTGTTGTCCCAATTCCGGCATACCATTCCATCTCCCCCGTACAGTAAATCTGCAACATTGAACACTTTTAATCAAACAACTTGAACTTGTCTATAAATATAAACTTTATTACCGAAGAGGTGAAACTACTGTGGCGTAAAGAGCAACTTATCCTCAATGATTTCGAAAGCGGTCTACTACAGATGTTTGAATGTGTAAGCGTGGGAGAAAGGGTTTAACGCCCTGGGGTTATTGTGGTGAAACATGACCCTCTAACCCTAGACGCGTTTCACGTATTGTGGCATAGAGCGTTACATAAGATAAGATAAGAAATTGTTTATTAAAGTGACATGTGTGAAACATATTATGATTAACAGTATTATATAAAAAACAAAAATGATCACACCCGGCCCTTTGGGCCTATAAGTCACCTATATGTGTATACGTATATACATATTTACATATAATGAGATAAAGTCATAACACATCATATTATTTATAATCCGTTAAGCAGCGACTATAAGAAAACTACCCTTTCACAGTGAAGAACTCTACGGTATGTTCATAAGTTATGCGGTGTTTTCAGACGTAGTTGATCCCTTGGTTATAATAAGTTGAGAGCTATGTGCTGTTTTCAATACACATAAAAACGTTGTCGTTAAACGCGAGAGCCAATTTCATTTCAACGAAAACGAAATAGGTTTTCGCGGTTAATCAATGAGGCATGACGTGTTTTCGCAAGACAGGTTTCTATTTCAGAGTCTAATACAGGTAAACACCAATCAGATTAGTTATGATACATGGCTGATCTTCTCTTTCGATAACCCTTTACAATAAATTTAGCGCATTTTCGAGGATGATTGTTCATAAGGTATCTCATTTTATGATGATCCCTTAACTGGTTAAATGTAGCATCATTGAATTGGTCTTCAAATATTTCTAAACGAATATGTTTATAAAATTCACAGTTTATTAGAAAATGAGTTTCATCTTCAACTGAATCTGTTTCGCACATATTACAAAGTCGTTCCTCGTGTTGCTCTCCAATATATCGCCCTGTCTCGATTCTAAGGGGGAGAATCCCACACCTAAATTGGGCTAGCATTGAACGCTCACATTTTGTCAGATTAAACATAACATAACTCTCAGTTATGAATTCGGTCTTAAACTTGATGTATGTTCTTAGTTTCGGGACATTTTGCACACTATCTACCCATACGCTACTATAATAAAGGTGTATTTTATCTTTTACTGTTTTCATGTTTATTGTGGTTTTATTGTCGTAGAAGGTTATTAAGTCAAGTTTGTTTAGCACATCTTTTAATTCACTGCACCAATTATTACGACACAGTCTATAGTCCCTATTAAATATAACCTTTGTGAGTCTGTTCTCATCGAATTTTACCAATCTGTTCCAGTATCGAATCAGGCTTATCCATCGTCTGTAAATACTAGGGATCCATCCTATATCCCCGTGTATAGCCAACAGCGGTGCAAACCTATGTACCCCCAGAAAGTATCGAATGGCCCTATGTTGTATGTTGTCTATTGCCGGATACCTACGATATCCCCAAACCCCAGAACAATAGTCTAAAATTGGAGCTACTCCTGATTCATACAGTTTTTCAAATGTCTTAAGCCCGGTGTCTTTTAAAGGATGTATCCGAGAGATTATCATACCTAGTGCACGACCGGCGCCTTTGGAAAGTATAATCGAGTTTGTATTAAAATCACCTTTATAATGGAATGTAACACCTAAATACTTATATGTCTCGACGTTGAGTAAGACATTTTCACCAATTGTAAATGTATGTTCGGTTTGTGTTGTTCTTCCTTTCCTGAAATGCATGCATTTGGACTTATCAGTGTTAATCAATACACGCCAACGTTTACACCAGTTATGAAGTACGTCCAACATTTTCTGCAGGTTATCCTCGGTTTTTGCAAACATAACTATATCGTCCGCGTACAGTAACATAGAAACACTCCTTTCATCAATTTCAAATCCAAGGTCAAGGTCATTGATCTCCTGCACTAGGTCATTTATAAATATAAAAAAGTGTAGGTGAAACATTATCCCCTTGTTTTACGCCTGTTTTGCAATCGAACCAATCCGTGAGTTTATCGTTGACCTTTACACATGAAACTGTATGCTTATATATGCTCTTTATGGTGTTATACATTTTTCCATCAATGCCATTTAATAACAATTTATATAACATCATATCTCTGTCTATAAAGTCAAAACATTTACGAAGATCAATAAAAGCTGTAAACACTGTTGGGTTGTTCCGTAGTATACTATTCAGAGCGAACACGTGGTCTTCACAGGATCGATTTTTTCGAAATCCGTTTTGTTCATCGGCTAATACATCATTATCTTCCAAGTAGTTTGTAAGACGTTGGTTAACGAACGCACTGTACAATTTACTAATACAGGATAGTAAACTGACACCTCTATAATTCATTGGTATACGTGTGTCGGATGTAAGGTCTTTCAAGATAGGACAAATAACGGCATTTCTCCATACAGAAGGGATTATATTTGTGTCAAACACTAATTGAAATAACTGTTTTAATACAGCGATAATTGGCGGGTTTTTAAGAACTGAGTACGGAATCTCATCGTAACCACTGGCTGATCGGGATTTGGCATGCATAATAACTTTTGATACCTCTTCTATAGATACATTGCAGTTTAAAGTTTCATTGGACGAGTACAGTGGATCATCCATTCTGTTTTCTAATAAATATTTGTGCATTTTTGCACGCGTATAATATTCACTATCGAACTCACCACTGTCCACCCCATTATATAAATTATGAAAGTCCTGCCGCCATTTATCAAGAACCTCTTTTTCATTACTAGAAGTAATTCCGTCATTCTGGATAATTTCCATTGGTATAGTTCTGTCTTTTCTGGGACCTAATTTACGAATCTTATTCCAGAATTCGTTCGGGTTGTTGGTAGACATTGTCTCTATTTCTAAAGCTTGTGTTCGCCTATATGCTCTCTCTGTCTGACTTAATGTTTTATCAAAGTGATTTCGAGCTGATATATACTCTCTTTGTAATGCTGTTTTAACATGTCTATTATCTTTACACTTTATAAATGCCCTTTCTTTCATTCTCATTTGATTCCATAACTCCGATAAAGAGTAGTTCCAATACGGCTTCCGTATCCTGTGTCGTTTAGCTGAGCCAATATGCACTTCATATTTTGGCAATTTCTTGTGCATTTCTGTTAAAATTGTTTCGCATAAATGTTCATATATTGTGTCAATATCACTCTGACAATCTCGACATCTCTCTATTTGCGATATTATTTCTAACAAAGCCAACCTTGACAAATCACTATTCATAAAATCGTCCGGTATCGTTCCTAATTTAAATCGTGGGCGTTTAACCTCAGAAGCAAGTGTATCACGTGATAAAGTACAGTTGGTTTGAGTTATTTCAGAGATTAACGCCGAATGGTCTGGTAATCTCGACCGTTCACCTAAAAGTCCGTGCAAGTCAAACTGATCAACGAGTGATTGTACCGTTATAACATTGAATGATACACAATTCTTGAAGTCTTCGTGCGGAACACAAATATAGTCTACAACAGCTCTACCCTTTCTCGAAATGGACGTAAATTCATCGTCATTAAATCTTCCGTTTAGAACACAACATCTAGCTTCATTCAAAAATTCCACAAATTCGTGACCATGCTGATTCACTGTTTTGTCTGTACACATTCGTTCTGGTATTTCGTCCACCCCACTGATTAAATCTGATAACGAACCGATTCTAGAGTTAAAGTCTGCAGCAATGTAGAGGGAGTCACATTCACTATTTATGTATATCTGAGCCAACAAATGGGAGTAAAAACCTTGTGCATCGCGTCCTCGGGAAGAGTTCTCTGGGGGTAAATAACAGGAATAGACCAAAAATGTTGAGTTATTTTCCTTATGCTCAAATTTAAGTCCGAGAATACCATCAAACGATTTATCAGTGACCGATATGTCATATTCTTCAAATACTTGGCACTTTATAAATATACCTACTCCACCTGACGCTTTAGGGGCTTTTTTGTGTATATAAGGTCTATTGAATCCATACCACCTAAATCCGTCTATGTGAATTACATTCTGCTCTGCTAAGTGTGTTTCACAAATCGATACGATATCACATTGTAGTGATTTAATAAGGTTAACTCTCAAATCATTGTTTTCTGATGTCCAACCACAAACGTTTAAATGGCCTAACTTAAATGACTCATAAGGCCGGGGTGGATCCTATATGTTACCTGTTGGTTGTTGTTGTTCTTGACGTTGGGTGTCACGTGGTTTTATCTGTCCGTTAGCATCCACTCTCAGGGAGTGTCCTCGTGGTAAGTTACGGAGTAATGCGCGCGCATTGTTCTCAATTAAGCGTTCCACTCGAGATTTGCTGTTGTTTATATAAACTTGTTTGTAATGCTCTGTGTCTTTTAATTTCCGCTTGTTTCTTAACACTAATATTTTTTGTTGAAGGTTAACAAAACTTATTTTCACTAACGCCGGCTTATTTGTGAGTCTTGAAGGAAGACGGGTTGCTCCACTGACGTTTACTTTAGACGACACTTCGTTTCCCAGACATGAGATTAGCTCTTCTGCTTTTTTGATAAGATCCTCTGAGTCTGTTACAGGAATGCCGCTAACGGTGATTGTTAGGTTAGGGTCGTCGAGGGGATTACTATGTTGGTAGTGGTGTGTAAGTGGCACATGTTGTCCGTTATTTGTCCAGTTACTGCTCTGCCCTGATATGACGTCAGTCTGTTCAAGTGTGTTTATGCGATCATGTAAACACTGAACAGTTGTCAGTACCTGGTCTATGCGATTCGTCTCTCTGCTGAGGTCAATAGATAGTTCATCCCGTAAGGCCCGAATCCTTGTATCAACATTAGCCATCAAGTCAACTCTTAATTTGTCTAACTTTGATTCAAACATGCGTTTCATATTATCCTGGCTACTTTTCAAATCTGTTATTTCATTTTTTAGACCTGTCATTACGTTAATGATCGTGTCCAATTTCGAATCCAAAGAACCTTGGGATGTGGTACTCATTTGTTTGTTTGACGCCATCTTGGATTCAACTGAGTTTAAATGTTCTGCCTTTTCTGTAGAGTTATCGTTCTCTATAAAAACACTGTCGTCACAATCAAATAAGGTGTCCTTATACAATATCGAGTTAGTTTGACCAAGAATATCACTTACTGATAAATTGTGAGTTTCCTTCTCCTCCGACGGGCCTCTTTGTTTAAATTGTTTGTTATTGTTCGAACCAGTGTCACTATCGTTACTTCGATTTTTCCTTTTTTTCTTTTTCCAACTAGTCATTTTTCCACAGTATTAGTACCATATTTTCATGACACATATATCACATATCACCTATATCACATTAGTTTTTAGAAATATAGCTATTCTGATCCGTATTTGATGAGATATTATTTGAAATATATCCGAGATCTTATGAGCGGTAAAAATGAGCGTCCATCACTTATAATCACGTGAATACATGTATTCTTTATCTCTCGTACATCAATTAACTTCCTTCTTAATCAACCAGTTTCAACCCTTAAATAACCCTTAAATAACATACTTTCTAAACGTTTTACATGTAGAACACCGTATATCAGTGAAAAAGGTTACAGTTAAGCTACACAATAATCCAAATAAAATTGGGGGATTATCAATTAACTTCCATCTTAATCAACCAGTTTCAACCCTTAAATAACATACTTTCTAAACGTTTCACATGTAAAACACCGTATATCAGTGAAAAAGGTTACAGTTAAGCTACAAAATAATCCAAATAAAATTTGGGGTTTATGTACTTTACAAGAAAGAATTCGACTCCCTCGAAGATGGATATCGTCATTTTGACCACAGCTAAAACTGATTTGTTCACATTCATTTAGTATCAAATCAAACAATTATATTGCATCTTTACAATGAATTGAAACTCATTGTCATATATTCAATGCATGCTGGTGAATGTATACACTCAGTTCTACGCAAACAAATGGGTTGTTTTTGGCTGTAGACCAGCCTGTCCGCGGCTGTATTTGGCGTAATTCGACCTTTAATACAGAATAGCTTGATCCTGAAGTGCAGGGCTACATGTAAAATATTTCCACATCGACATACTTATCATGACGCCTTCACTCGTACAGATCTCGTAGTCCTTATCTCGTAACTTCTCGTCAAAGACAAACTCGAGAACATATTCCCAGAACTCGACTAAACTCGGATAACCTCGTACATTACTTTTGAACACAGTTTCGTTCGTTGAAGAACATTTCCTTCACATATCGTAAAGATGTTGACTAAACTCGCGTTAAAAACAAGATAATCGCAGGAGTCGAACTGAGGTCCCGATGATCTAACACTATCACAAACTATTGTACTTACGGCAAATTATAACTCACCAGCAGCAGTAGAAAATCGTGATAGTGTGGTTCCAGTATATGTTTTTTTATTATTGGACATTATTTACGCTGTGTTACTTGTAAATAGTTATTTGTTATTTACTATTGGTAGGTTAGCCTGAATGTTATACAATATTCACAACTCTAGAAACAGAGCGTTTTGTATGTTCTAAAATCCTTATTTTATCCACTAACACTATGTTGTAGGCTAGGTACTCAAAAGAATCGTCCCAATGAGAGGATTTTTTTTTGGTTTTGAGTACCTACAACACAGGATTTGTTTGAATAATAAGAGAGATATTGTGGAGAAAAGAGCATAGTTATTTGTTATTTACTATAGGTAGATTAGCCTGAATGTTATACAATATTCACAGCTCTAGATAAGGAGCGTTTTGCTTGTTTTCAAATCCTTATTTTACCCACTAACCCTATGTTGTAGGTGCTCAAAAAAAAATCGTCTCAATGAGAGGATTGTTTTGGATTTGAGTACCTACAACATAGGATTTGGTTGGATAATAAGAGAGATATTGTGGGTATAAGAGCTGCATAAATGAATCTACGAAAAAGGTCCACATGTGAACAAAGACCGGATTGTTGTCCTTTATAAACAGGTTCCACTATCTGTTGATTATTATTGGACATTATTTACGTTGTGTTATTCGTTGTTTACTATAGGTAGATTAGCCTGAATGTTATACAATGTTCACAGCTCTAGAGAAGGAGCGTTTTGTTTGTTCTAAAATCCTTATTTTATGTTGTAGGTGCTCAAAAGAATCGTCTCAATGAGAGGATTTCTTTTGGTTTTGAGTACCTACAACATAGGATTTGGTTGGATAATAAGAGAGATATTGTGGGGAAAAGAGCTGTGAACATCCCTCCCCCGGTTTTGTTTGTTCTAAAATCCTTATTTTATCCACTTACGCTATGTTGTTTGGTTTTGAGTACCTACAACATAGGATTTGGTTGGATCGTAAGAGAGATATTGTGGGGAAAAGAGCTGTGAACCCCCTCCCCCAATTATCTGGACCTATTCTGAATATATTGTATTGAATTTAGTTTTATTCAGACATTGTTTATTTATATTACAGGTTGGGGATGAATCACGACTCGGCGGGGAATGATTGTAAAGACAATACATATATCATGTCAGCCAGCGCAGTGGGCGGACCAGACTCGTGGAAATGGTCAACATGCAGTGCGGACAGACTGGAGAAATTCTTAGAGTGAGATCATCAACCCTTTCCCTCATATAGACGCTTTCTGACGCCTCTGCAGCAGACGGATTTTTGAAAACATAGTGACAAAAGAAGAAATTGCACAAAACGTGCAATTTCTCCTTTTGCCGCAATGTTTTTCACTTTTAGTCATAGGTTATCCTTTCAATTATGGAGATTTTCTATTTTTTGACAAAATATGTTCAAAGTCGTCTGCTGCAAAATTGTCGTATGAAGGAAAGGGTTAAATCATTTCCCACGTACAATAAATCCGCAACAGAGCATTTGAAAAACATTCAGGTCAAAATATGAAAACTGTCTATAAATGAAAGAACACTTATTGAATAAAGTTGAAAACATTGTGGCAAAGGGCGGAATTGCTCATTATGAGAAGTTTCTACTTTTGTCACAATATTTTCAAAAGTCGTCTGCAGCAGATACGTCAGATAGCGTCTGTAAATCGATGGCTTCATGCGAAACAGTTGTAACTACATCTTAAACAAATATGTAGTTACAGCCGTTTTGCATGAAACCCTCGATATGAGAAATACTTAAGTATTCATTAGAGAGAGATCATTATACCTCTATAAACGAAGTTGATGGAGGCCGAGTGTATAAAGGAGTACACTTGTCGGTTCGGCGCTCAGTATGTTGGTTTTTATGGTGTCCGGACGATGAACCATGAACGGGTTGATGCATGAAATAAAGGACAAGTTTGACTTCGGTTTCGAACCACATTTTTATGTGACAAGGCAGTATTGTAGGGGTATTAATCTCGTTCAGTGATATATTTACATTAAATGAGCCCTATATGAATATTTCCCCCTGTCAAACCAAGAAAACACATTTAAGACTCTAAGTTGTTATATTTGAAGAACGCCAAGAATGAGTACCCATGCTTGCTTATTTTCAAAGTGCGAGTTGGAAAGGGCTTATCATTTCGCTGCAGGAACCGATTTTGTGAAGTATGTTTCACCAGTTTAGAGGGAACCCCTTTTGTGAGGTCTCTGTCACTAAATTAGAGCATAGCACTATACTGGTGGTGGCCGCTCAGCTCAATATGCTCTTCTTTCAAATTATTTCTAAACTTGTTATGTTTTGCCTTTATAAGATTCCATAGCAGCATCAAGGAAAGGATTAACTCTTTGACTGCTAGAACCGATTTTGTATAACCTTGTGCAACAAGCAGGGAACCTAGCTCTACACTGGTTGCTGCTCAACTCAATATGTTTTTCTTTCAGTGTATTGTTAAAATTTACTTGTTCAGCTTGCACCTTGAAGATTCCATAACAAAATCTAGGAAAGCATTAACTCTTTAACTGCTTGAACCTATTTTGTAAAACCTTGTGCCACAAGCAGGGAACCTAGCTCTACACTGGTGGCTGCTCAACTTAATATGTCTTTCTTTCAGTGTATTTTTTAAATTTACTTGTTCAGCTTGCACCTTGAAGATTCCATAACAAAATCTAGGAAAGCATTAACTCTTTAACTGCTTGAACCTATTTTGTAAAACCTTGTGCCACAAGCAGGGAACCTAGCTCTATACTGGTTGCCGCTCAACTCAATATGTTTTTCTTTCAGTGTATTTTTTAAATTTACTTGTTCAGCTTGCACCTTGAAGAATCCATAGTAAAATATAGGAAAGCATTAACCCTTTCACTGCTGGAACCGATGTTTTGAAGCCTGTGCCACTAATTTAGAGATAGTCACAAAACTGTTAGCTGATCAACTCATTATTTGGTAATCTTTTATATTCCTACAAATGGCTATAGACTCTTCCAGATACAAACCTTGACAAACCCATTTTAAACATTGAAAGGATTGATACGAGTTATAGGTGTACGATATATATAGATGAAGTATTCACAACTAAATTTGTTTCAGAGATTCAAAATGCTTGGATGATGCCCCGCCTGCATCGGCGGATAAGCTATATACATCGAATGCGAAGCCGGGTACCATATATTCCAAAACCCAACAATGTAAACTGTATATGGGTAAGGACGCCGAGGTCTGCGATGGTGTCCACGCGAACGGGCTGGTATGTTTATAATTAACCGTATACATGGACACATATTCTTCCATTATTCAAAATATAAGTCTATAATTCTGATGTATCAAAGTAACACTTTGTCGCAGTATAACGTTTTGCCCCGTTTAACATTTTGCCCCGCATAATTTCCAGACGGTGATTGTTCATGGCAGAGAACTGACTATATTGTTTTATTATGAGTATGCCTTTCATGAACAAGACATTTCAAAACCCATTTTTTACATGGACTATATTTGCTCCAATTGTCTTTTTCATCATAATCTGTAACGATTCGTTTGATCTTATCCATTTAAGGATGTTTGCGGCGCACTGGTTTGTCGACCAAAGCCAGATGTCGGAGTTTCCGGTTGTATCATTCCACCAACTCCATTAATGGATGGCAGTGACTGTGGAGATAGAAAGGTAAATTAATAATTTAAACGGGAATCATTGGTAATTTATCCAGGAAACGCCGTGGAATAACTGACACAATATTAAAAGTGGCGTAAAATACCTAAAACTTGAACCCTTTCATTGCAAATGGCAATGTTGAGCTTTTATGCAAACACTACCGATGCAATCTGTCTCTCTTGAAATTCAATAATGTTTGCTTTCGAGTTATCGCAGTATTCCAAAACTCTTATAACATGAAACAAGGAGACAGCGGATTTTAAACATGTTCTCAATCGCGTGGCTCAAATGTCGAACAGGTCTAAGGTGTTTATTTTATTCTGTTTCAGTGGTGTATACAGGGACAATGTGTGGACATGGGACTAGGTTCTCCAGGCCCGTTGGAAGGTCATTGGTCAGCATGGGAATCAGTGTTTAGTCAATGTTCAAGAACATGTGGCGGCGGGGTCAAGGTCAAAAGAAGGTTTTGCAACAACCCTGAGTAAGAACAATTCTTCGGCATAACTCGTGAACTCCATTTATATCCTAATTTCCGCTCATGAATCTGTGCCCTTAATATGGCGGCAGATTAGGGTTCAATCCCGGTCTGGTCTCGACAGGCAATGTCGTTTCAAACAGCAATCATAGTGGAACCATAAACTCGAATAAAATATCCCCGAAGCAACGACACGCGGAACCGACTATCGGAGGTACTGACAGAAATACAAGTCAGATAAAAGTTACTTGTGTAGTCTCTTTGTCTCTATGTCTCTCTGTCTCTCTGTCTCCCTCTCTCTGTCTCTCTCTGTCTCCTTCTCTCTCCCTCTCTCTATCTCTCTCTCTCTTTCTCCCTCTCTTTCTCTCTCTTTCTCTCTCTCTCTCTCTCTCTCTCTCTCTCTCTCTATCTCTCTCTCTCCCCTCTCTCTCTCTCTCTCTCTCTCTCTCTCTCTCTCTCTCTCTCTCTCTCTCTCTCTCTCTCTCCTCTCTCTCTCTCTCTCAATATATATATATATCTCTCAATATATATATATCTCTCTCTCGCTCTGTTTCCTGCTTTCTTTCCCTCTCTTTCTCTCTAATTCCTCTTATGGATAAGTTTTAACAATCAGACTTGTCAGGCCTTCATTCCAAAAACTGACCGGAGCATACAACTGGATATATTTCAGACCCATGTACGGTGGGAAATATTGTGAAGGATCCGATTTGATATCAGAGTTGTGTAATGTTAAAGAATGTACAACCTCGCAGTACCATTTCCAGGCAGAACAGTGTTCATCGACAGATCACGTGTCTTTACAGGGCCACACGTATCATTGGGTACCGAGCAATGCTGCTTCAGGTAATAATTACGTTTTTAGACCTGCTTACTTTACACTCAATCATTTCCTTTATGCAAACGTATGCTGGCTCATCTGCAGCATTTTGAGCAATCAATCATTTAGCCAAAATAATGTGAAGTATATTCATTAATCATACTTCGATTTATGGATTCGTTGCAGGGAGCAACAGCAGAAGTTGTTTAAACGCACGGATGGCATACATTTTATAACATTAATTTGATTAAAAACATGTGAGGAAAACGTGTTATCGCAGGGAAATGAAAGTATTAATTTTGTAAACAGTGTGAAACATTGGGAATTTGCTAATCTTGAATTATTTTCATTTTCACTTTCATTTTGTTGTCCAATTCATTTGCTGCCGATGCGTTCAACGTCATTACTATCATAATCAGAGTTAATATTATTTAACTATATATGCTTCATTCAGAGTTTTATGCTTTATTTAGATTGACATTGAAGTCCACGTAATATGCTGTCCCAACAAACGTTACATTTTAGCTCATTTTCTTGTTGCATTTCATACTATATAATGTTTTGATCATATCATGCATTGCATATCAGCAAGGCCAACATTGCTATTTAGAATTTAATCACTCCAGTATCAGTTGTAGCATAATGTGCTATATTTAGAGATGACGTTTAAATTATAATTTGCATACTGTATCAGCAAACACCAGATATAGTAGAACACATTTTGTTATATTTTTAAAATTGACCATTATATAAATCAATGTAACACTTTAGTTTATTTCTAGAAAATTAAACACCAATAAGTGCTAAATGGTATCGTAAGTCGCTTTATATTAGGAACAGAACAAATTATGTCGAGGGCATGGCGTGAAACGGTTGTATCTAAAATTGGTATTTTGTTATCAAGGTTAATCACCTCGTCATGAAGTCTGTATAAGCGTTAACATCATTTTTCTTGGTGAACAATGGAAATGTGGGTGCCATTGCTCGTTCTGAGCAATGGCACCTAAATTTGCATTGTTTACAAAGGGGTCAAAATTACAGTAATTGACAATAACCTTGCATACATTGTCGATCCAAATCAAATTGTGATAAACGCAGGTCGATCTTGATCACCAATGATTAAGGTTTTCACTTCCGCACAGTCTGGTTACATTTTCTCACTATGTTTTCATAAATTCTGTGTTGTGTGTACACATACTTTGTTTTCTAACTGATAACAACTATGTGTTACACGTAAATGAAACTCAAAAAAACAAATCTATAAAATAAAACATTGTAGTAAAAGAAGAAATTGATCAAATTTCTCCTTTTTCCCACACTGTTTTTTTCAAAACATACTACGCTACAGAATGAAAAGAAACTGCCCAGATGATTCATTAGGCAAATTCATATAATTTCCTTAGACTACAAATAGTATTCTAGTAACAGTTTGTGTAAGGTATGAGGGAGGATGGCCACGACCTCTCCATATCTATGGACGTGGCAAATAAAATATAAAAAAATAATAAAAAAAACCCCAAAAAAACAAAAAAAAACAATGGGGTCAAATTTACCCCTAAACCAGGGTTGTCAAAATAGGTTTTTAGTTACAACTGTTTCATGCCAAGCCCTCGATGTAATGTTTAAGTAAACACAACTGTTACATTCCTGAAACTTTTAAGAAAATTATAGTCATTTGAGACAAATGTTCGATATTTAAATCTATAACCAATTTTGCTTATTTCATTAATGGATCGAAGTATTGCAGTATGTACACATTTATTTCAGGTGACGAAAGCTGTAAAACACTATGTCAAGCAGAAGGAACGAACTTCTTTCACAAGCGAGGACTTAGCAAGGACGGTACAGAATGTCTGTTGGAACAATCAGCACCATATAGCAAATGTGTAGCTGGTCAATGTAAGGTAATGTATAAGTTTCGGGAATTAAGAAAGCTCAATATTTCCGAGAAACAGATTACTTGTCGGAATATTCAGCAGTAAAAAGCGTATGTGTGGTTGATTATTTTAAGGTAAAATGGAAATATATGTGTATTTCGGGATTACAAAAAAACAAAGACATTATTTTCGAGGAGCATATTGCATGTTGGAACAATTAGCACCTTTAAAAATGTGTACGTTATTATTAGTGGTAACGTGGACATAATGTATATCTCGGGAATTAACAAAGGATAATAATTATGAAGACGTCACTATGAATCAAGTCATCATGTAAATACAGTAACACTGGAAGAACTTCACAATGAGAAATACTTATATTCAGGTTTACAGTATTCTATTAGAGCCACGATGTGATAAAACATTTATTTCAGATTTTGCAAACGCAGAAGCTGGTTTGACAATTATTTTATTAATGTTTTTCAGGCATTTGGATGTGACGGTCATATGGAGTCTAACCACGTGTATGACCAGTGTGGTATTTGTAACGGAAACGGAAACACGTGTACCAAGAAACATGGAACGTTCCACGGTGGAGAGGCTAAAGGTATGGTTGAATAATTATAGAGGGTGGTGGGTATTTATGTCAGATTTCGTTGCTTTAACAGTAAGTCAACCATTCAATGTCTGCGTTCATTGTATAAATTGCCAGTGCTATCGGTAGGCTTATCATGAAACCGTTGCACCAGCAGTGCTTTCAGCTTTACGTTTGCTAACGGCAGCGAAAGAACACATCATATCGAGGGCTTGGCGTAAAGCGTGAAACAGTTGTAACTAAAAACTTATTTTGAAGACCCTGGTTTAGGGGCAGTTGTGACCCCTTTATAAACAATGCAAATTTAGGTGCCATTGCTCAGAACGAGCAATGGTACCTAGATATCCAATGTTTACCAAGAAAAATTATTCAACGCTTATAAAGACTTTATGGCGAGGTGATTAACCTTGGTAAAAAATACCAATTTTAGTTACAACCGTTTCACGCCAAGCCCTCGATACTATAAATATCATTGCAGTACCATCACCCTCAGCCTCGGTAATTGATCCGGTAACAGTAATGTTAAAATTAAGCGGTGATACTGCATACATGTATACATAATTAATATGTTGTCTGAGAAAACGCTATTAACGAGGCACCCAACATAACTATGAGTATTGTCTTAAGTACGACTCGAGTAATAACACGTAAATTATTCCATTGATCAATAATAGACTATAATCAATTTTAATAGTTGATACACAGTTCTCAAGTTTTAAATAACAAATCTTTTCATGTGACTGTATAGTTAAGCGTCTTGTAACACCTGCAACAGATTGTTCAATAAACATCTCAATCGTGCTAAGTCATCTGTTAACGACAATCCATCGAGTTTTTGGG
Source organism: Serripes groenlandicus (assembly GCA_031761405.1). Taxonomy (NCBI): domain Eukaryota; kingdom Metazoa; phylum Mollusca; class Bivalvia; order Cardiida; family Cardiidae; genus Serripes; species Serripes groenlandicus. The sequence goes on from JASEVX010000021.1 coordinate 1,986,511, forward strand.
TTTAATTAATGATTAGGTATCATTTATAACGTATTTCCCTTTTGTTTTTACAGTTTTCAACACATTTGTGACAATACCATCTGGAAGCACCGGTATCACAATAACACAGAAAAACGTATATTGTTATCTCAGTAAGTTGCTTATGTATTTATTATATATTAGTGATCATTTTTGTATTAAATATCGATTCCCCAGCTTTCAATTGGATATTAAAGCCTGCATTAGGAATGTGGTGCCACGTGATCAGTGATGATCACATAGTAAGACTTTCGAGAAGACTTGCGTGAAGGCATATCGCCTGCATGGAGAGGACGCACTTGTTTTTGTATTTATACGATTTTCTATCACCCTGTACGAGGGTCAGTCGTAAATTTCCCGGACTGTTCTCATAAAATACGCATTTTTTATCAAATCGTATTAATACTCGGAAATATTAAAATATGATGTTTTATAGACATGTAAAGAAAAACTTACATGTATTTATTTGATATAAATGCTTTTTGCATTTAAATTTAATAATGCAGTTTACATGTCTGGAGCAGTTTGAAATCATACATAATTAGGAACAAAATCTAGATGTTTTCTATCTCAAATCTTCAAAACTTGTCGCGTTAACGTCATGATTTCAGACATAGTGTCAGAATCATATCTTTTGAATACTTCCTGAAAGTTTTGACGTCATATCCGTCATAACAAGTATGGAATCGCAGGTTGATGAATGCTACCCTTCAACAGGTGCAATCGTTCAAACGCCAACGTCATTTCGCACGGTGCAACGTTCGGTGATAAAATATTGCGCAAATGCAGGAATGACTCCTACAGATACTTTTAAATTCATGGAACGAGACCCGAATAGAAAGGTCAGCCGAACAATAGTGTTTGATTGGTATCGACTGTACAAAGACGACAGAGAAGAACTTGAAAACAGCTCTAAAGTCGGTCGACCAACATTAAGTGACAGATGTTCATGCTGTAACACGCGAAGTTACCGACAACAGACAAAGGACGGTTGCAAAATCGCATCATCATAGGCTTTGAGCCTCGTAACGGTTTATAACATATCAAAAGATGAACTGAACAATACAGTGTGTTCGATAAGTTGGTGGAGAGACACCAGAAATGTGTTAATTCATGTGTTGAATTGTGTTTGAAAAGGCCTGACCTTAGAAGTGACGTCGCGTTATGTGTACAAAGTGCTCCGTGCGGTTAATGGTTATGTGTAACAATGTGTTGTTATAAAATGGTCTGCTGGTTGTTTTCTGTAAAATTTGCAACATCACTTCAGTAAATATCTATCTTTCCAACGTTTCGTTTATTTTGGTTTTAAAACAAGTAGAATCGAAATGATACGCAGAGTCCGGGAACTTTACGACTGACCCTCGTATAAGCAGGTAAATTTTAAAAGGCGTGTAAATAATGGTTTTTAAATTAAAGCTATTTTACGAACACCTTTGTAAAGATTGAATTCCGACATATATATATTGCCACTTTTATAATTAATACACAAATGATGAGGCAGATCTCGAATCAATTTAGCCCCATATTTATTTTTGTTTAAATATAATCTGCCACACCTTGAAGATGTTCTATGTTTGCTGTACTAGGTGTTGACGTAGGTGGAGAGAAGTTGTTCACCGAGACCACACCTAAACTGTCCGGTACCTATAACAAGAAGGGTGTGATAATAAAATACCTGTCCAGACCAGAAAAAATAGAAATTGTAGGACCAGTCTCGTCGTCCGTTAAAGCACAGGTAATTGCATTGTTGATATTTGATGCTGTAACAGACACTGTAAATCATAATAATTAAAAAGTACGAGCGAATATCTTCTTTGCACACGATATTAAAGGAAGGTAGTGCAACAATCGATTACTCTTATTTTTGGCATAGGTACATATTTTATTTATGGATGATTGGTTTCACTCGTATGCCTTCTTGTGTGATACCAAAATGGCCACACATTAATTTATTAAATTCTTAATGGAATTTCGGCATTGCTTGAGGTTTTGACGCTCGTTTCTCTTTGTTATCATGTTTCTCATAAATCAGTGTTATTGCAGGTTTACCGGAAGTATGGGCCGCCATATGTTGGTGTGGACCCGGATGTGTATTATGAGTATCACGTGCCCACTACGACACAACAAACTGGAATTATTTATATGTGGAAAACAAAGGCTGGGACGTGTTCCAAGACATGCGGCACAGGTAATACATATTTTCGTTTAAGTTCATTAGACATATTTATACCGTAATCTGATGTCTACACATGAGCCGTTTCTGGAATCATTACTCTATACCTCTATTCCAATGAGACAGAATATGTCGGCCGGGATCAGTCTGCGCGGACCGCGCAGGCTGATCTGGGTCTATACATTACGCAGAAGCCATAATGTTTTTTTTTCTCGCGGGACAGATCAATTGTTAACTAAACGTCAGTGTGATTAATCATTTTACCAATCGCCTGTCTGTTGCTGATACCAACGGCCGGTATAAGCAATGCTTAGCAATATCAGACTGATTTTGACATGTGACCAATGAGATGAATTATTTCTTCATTGTTCTCGTTTCATTTGTATTAAACTATTGTAAGATTATTTATTTTTTGTACACTAAGAAAACATTCTATGAAAAACCTACGCCGCATGAGTATGATTTAACATTATCTGCTTTATCATGAATGAGACAAACATTTAGATTTAGGTTGGTATAAATACTAAAATAGCAATACCTGAGTTAAAGTATCTTTTCTTTTTTAATCAACTGCATTGTTGTTAACGCATTTCTTATAGGCAAACAGATTCCACTAATAACATGTGAAAATAGTGAAACTGGTACCGTGCCTGATTATAATTGTGGCATCAGTCAGAAGCCAGCCGAGTTACCCCAATCTTGCAATGCGCACCCTTGTCCACCAAGGTAGGATGACTATTATAATCGTAGAATTATAGTTTAAGTTCCCCTATAAACAAAACGATCCAAAACGTTGTCTTAAACATTCCAACTTATAGACGCATCGCAGCAGACGACTTAAATTTAATTTAGCTGTGTATTGCTTATGAGCTAAATATGAAAATATGCTTGATATGATGGTGTTTCATTCCGATTTCAACAATTGTTCAGTTATATCCCGGCGTATCCTGTGTATATTACCAGTATTTACCTTGACCCGAGCGAGAAATATTGTCAACCTTGCAACAGGAGACCTTGAACACATCTAGAAATAAGTACAAATATATAATACAGTTGAAAAGATTGTGATAAAGGGACAGTCGTTTTGCCATAATATCTTCAAAGGGGATATATTGTAAATGCGTCAAAATGTGTCTGCAAGTTGAGAAAGTTTAAAGCAATGTACCGTATGTATGCATAACACGACCACATCACAACACTATTAAAAGTGACCTATGCCTAATTACATTCATGGATAATGTCTATATGCAAATATAGTTAAATACAATATCAAAAAGGACCGCCTCGGGTGCAGGAGGCCGCGGGTTCGATTCCCGGTCGGGTCATACGAAATGCTTTAGAATGGTAGTGATGAGCTGCCTGTAACGGGTTAACACCAATAATAAAACCAATTTCAAAAGTAGGTATAATTAACAACGTGTTCCATTTCTAACGATATCGTTGAAAAAGATGATGAACAAATTACTTTAGTCGAAGCTTCCTAGTAACAATTAATGTTCATCAAGCATAGGCAAAACAAAGAGTCTGACCTTATTTTGGCTGGGGCATCTGTTTAACTTCATTACAAGTATTTTCTTTTATACGTCTCGCTGTAAATGGTGTTGGCCTTACACGTATCATTGTTTCAGATGGCGAGCTTCTTCATGGAGCACCTGCTCTAAATCATGTGGCGGAGGACAAAAACATAGAACTGTAGAATGTGTGCAGGAAAACAATAACGTGGAATCAGTATGTTCTTTCATTTATATTCAAACTAGAGCATTTGTTTGAATCTTGTATACTTGTATAATGTTATAATAACTCATTTCATATGATAATTTTCATTTGTGCTAAGTATTCACTGTAGGAAATCAAATTAGCTGCTTTGGTCGATTTGTTAGCAGCATGAACATAGCCAAATTAAATGGGAGATGCAAAAGTACGAAGTAGACATTTTCCTTAGAATATGCCCTCTTGGATGTGTAAACATGCGAAGTAGACATAGAACATCGACTTTAATGTTCCAAGTGCAGGTCGAATATACTCATTGCTTCAAATGGTTATCTCCCTTCGTGTAATTTTTGTGTCGCATTGTTTTATATTTGTGCAATGTCATGACGTTCTAATCGCTTGATAGGCATTGGACAACTGGTAAAATTTAATCAAGGAAGTATATTCCCAATGGACTCTGCGATTTGCGTACGAGGTCGGTTTTATTAACAGTATATAGGCTGAGCATTTTCGTCCGAATTGTAAGAATCGGTGATGTTTGTGGACTTGTTGGTCATTCCTAACTGAAATGACCAACGAACAATTCCGATCTCTAACGATTTCATACGAATATTGCCTATCCCATTAAGTGAGTTTTACTTTAAATTGGCACGTAACGAAGTAAACGATTTGGTTATTGTGTCGACTGCATTGGCATCAATTCACAATACCGCCCGTCAATGGCATTGTCCATCTGCTAGTTCATTTCATTTACTGACGTATTCGCTAGTGAAATAACTGTTCCGTTATACACTATTGATGTTTTTTATTGAGCGATAGTGATACATGCACACAAATATTTTAAAACTTTCCAAATGCAGCATCATTGATCAAATCATATCATTGATTCAATCCAACAAGTTAAAAATCAGTCGTTTTAAATTTTAGACCTATTATCCTGTGCATCTTTCAGGTTTTGTCTGAAGGTTTATGCCATGACCAGACTAAACCAATTACGTCGACATCGTGTAATACAGAAACATGCCCTGGGTTGTGGAAGACCGGATCTTGGTCACAGGTACGTAAAACGATCTTTGTTCGCAATAATTTGACATTTATTCGACCATTTCCCGCACACATCACCTCTGCTGCAGACAACCTTGAAAACATATGTTTCATATACACTTTAAAATAGAAAAGGTTCGACGCGTGATTGACATTGGAGAAAGAGAGATGTATGGTTGTTTCAGATCATTTTATATTTTCTTTTGAGCTAGATAATACCAAATGTACGACTATATATATCGCATTGAAAATGAGGCCAATGTATCTCATGAAACTTCTTTGAGAATAGAGTATAACTACGTAAATGATGCATTTTACAGAAATGCAGGGTTGCATTTTACCCCCGAACATAATCACAAGTTTCGGAAGATTTTCTGTGTGAAGGAATGTTTGTAATTCAATGTGTTTTAGTTGATATACATTAAGCGACACTTGTATAGCATGTACAATAAACCGTTTGCAGTGTTCCGAAACTTGTGGGCGTGGCAAACGAACTAGAGATGTTAAGTGTTACAGTAGCTCCTCCTCCAAAACTGCCATAGACGATTCCAGCTGTGTTGGTGGGGATAAACCTGCTACCCAAGATTACTGTATTGATAAACCATGCCAGACAGATATCAGTAAGTAATACGTCTAGCGAATAGTTGGGGGTCTGGTTGAACCAGTGTCCCAGGGGTTGTGAGTACGAACCCTAGCTCGGCTAACATTCCTTCCGATGTTTTTCAAAATCAATGCGACATGCATCTTCTACATGGAACAGCAGTCAATTGCTTGGAAAGACTGTTGTGTGGAGTTCTGGAGTGTGAAACATAGGAAACACATCAGTAAGTGAACTGGCCGCCGTGATATGACTGTAAAGGGCGTTAAACATTAATCAATCAATGCACCAGATAACAGGAATCAATGTTTGGGATAAACTGTTGAACGACATCCGACATCCGAGATCTTAGTTTGGTTTTGGATTCAAATGTCATTTCCGTTATATGCATATAGAACAATATGTCCGACTTCAAAAGGTTCTTCAACCTAAATTATCTTAAACAATCTAAGACAAAGGTTTGGATCAAGTTTATGTAACGGTTTGGAATGTTATAACTTATCGTTACACAAACCGGTTCGAATGTTGATTAAATGTCGTCGCCTACCTACATACAACCTCATGGACATATGAAACGGTCATGTTGAACATTTGAAGGTGCTGAATTCCAGATTATAGATAGTAAAGTCAGCATTTTAAAACTGTTCAAACGTTGTCTTGAAATATTAGAACCGTAATTCTGAGGTACAACAAGATTTATAATTTCACTTTCCAGTACAATAAACATCTAAATATTGATCGTTTTGTTTCATTTTAACTGGATAGACATGCCCAGTAAGCCAAATTTAATATTTCGTGACTTTTGATTGAATGTCTTTCAGCATTTACTGTCAAACTATTTATTACTTACTTTATTTTCACTGTTACTAATAGTTGCAGAAGTTTCAACAATTCAAAATGTTGATCTCCATCTGGAGTTCAGCACATTTAAGCCCAGTCTACCGTTTTATATTGATTACAGTGGTTGAAGCCAAGTTAAAATATTGCATATTAAGAGTCAACTTCTATTGATTTAATGAATACAATCTAACCTTTGACACAACTCTGATACTGCATCTTCCGACTCGATATTGTTACTTGTTATATACTGCTTTTACTAGGTGGATCAGATTGTTTTGACAAAGTATCCAACTGTTTTGGATCGTACGGAGAAGATGTTTGCACGGGGCAGTATAAAGCCTGGGCGAAAGGAAACTGTATGAAGTCATGTGGGATTTGCGTGGAGAAGCCTTTGGGTATATTGATTTACTTTATCATTCGTTCAACTTTGAATATCTAAATTTACAAAATGGCAGCTTGATACAATATCGGCAATTTAGGGATAAACTACCATCCTTATTCAGATTCACAACGTAGTTATAATTGTATCATTATGGTGTTTACAATAAACATTTTTATTCAGACAAAATGCTTCTTATTTCATCAGGGCGGAACAACATTGTAAAACGGGTATCAACCAACACTTTCGTACGCTTTGTATTTCAACAATAGTATATTTAACGAAATTAACTTTACGTACCAATAATAGTGGTGATGCTGTTTTGTTTATGTCTTTGCAGCCATCAGCCCTTGAATTCCTAGACGAATTTAACTCACACATACCTATAACAGATTTTCATCTAACAGTTTTTAATTCACAGACACTTTTTAAATCATATATGCCTTTTACCCGAATTTCGTCTTCTAGATTTGAATACATAGACAATTTTAAATATGACATACCTATTTCAGATTACGACGATAATTGTAAAGATGAAGTGAGTAACTGTAATTTATACACCGATGGGTTTTGCATGGACTCTGCCTATAAAGCCTGGGCCAAACAACATTGTACAAAGTTCTGTGGGTACTGTGAAAGTAAGAATGATGTTTAATATATTATGTCTTATGTGATGATTATTTGTATCTGCATATGTATATATATAGGGAGTATACAACTCTTTTCGCCCGTAATAATTCTCTTATTATACAACGAAACCCTTTATTTCGAAAACCCAAAAAGGGTTAGAGGGTCAAATAATTATTATAGAACATTCAAAACGCCCTCTCTATAGAGCTCTGCATGTATATCTCTAATCCTATTTTTGACAAGATTTGTATCTGTTATATGAATAATATCTTCCCTTTCCTCTTTATCTGTCTTAAACTTCCTTAGAACTAGGGACTTTATTTTTACAAATATACTAGAACATACTTTGGAGAAAGGTAAAATGTCGCGTCATAGACGGAGAATGTTAATGCTATGGTACGACTATGATGTATGGTGTGACATTTATGAAATAGGATTTCATGTAAATCGAAATGCGGTAATGCGGCGTGATTCACATGCAATTCATGACTTTTATTACATGAATAAAGTGTGTTATTTCGTTATTGAAAATATAGAAATGTTTATAGTTTTCTTTGTTCTATCTTAAAGGTTTGACTAGGTATACACTTAAAGGAACAGTATGTTGCAGTATCGATACATGCCTTTGTATCATCTACTCGGAGCATGGGAACATTGAAATATCTCTCAACCTTTGGTCTCCTGAGATATCAATTTTTTCCATGCCCTCCGTAGTGCAATACAAAGCCAAGTATCGCCATTACAACACATTATTTTCCTGTATATTCATCATGAGACAATTGGATTTACATGGACAATATAGTCCGTTAAGATAGTTTGTTTGCATAATACGGACAACATAACTACTTTACAGAATCAGTTACTACCACCACACAGAAACCACCCCTGTCTTCAAACTGTGAAGATACAGATGACTGTGCTGCCTACGGTCAAAACGTGTGTACAGAATATGCAGCCTGGGCCGGTACTCATTGTAAACGTTTCTGTAACCTTTGTGACGCGCATATCAACCAAGGTATTTTTGTTGTCGTTTTTAATAGTTTATAGTTAAGATAAGTTTGGGTTATAAGGTAGACCCTATGCATACGAGTGTGTTTGTGGTTTGGTATATACATCTCTTGACTGTTTAGATGACCATTTACGATGGTACCTTGTCCACTTTTCTTTCGATTGCATATATAACGCATGATGAGGACCTAATCTAGTAATTTATTTGCGTATTTGCATGGTGACACGTGATATTTTTGGATATATTAACTGAAAAACTTTTATAAATGTATTGCACTTATTCAAGTTTTATATCAATCCCTTTAACCCTTTTCCACATGCTGACTCGTTTTGATGCGTTTGAAGAGGACGAATGTTGACAACATTGTGGCACTTATGAGCAATTTCATTTTGCATCAATGTTTTAAAGTCTTTTTATTAATTGCACCTTCATTTATAAAGATGTTTCCTATTTTAACCCAAATAGTTTCAGAATTGTCTGCCCTGATATATTTTATATGAGAAAGGTTTAACATACCTTGGTAAACGGTACCCTTTCAAAGTGTTTTCTTATACTTCCGTCACAGACTGCCAGGACACGGAAAGTAGCTGTGCTGCTTATGGAAGCAACGTTTGTACTGAATACGAAGGATGGGCAAAATCACACTGTAAACACTTCTGTGGTTTATGTGGATCCAGGCGCAAAAGTATGTATTGGTTAGATCAATATTGTTGAGTTATACTATTATAAATAATAACAAGCCGTGTCATGTGCGATGTATAGTCCAGTTCGTCAAAGCAAGGGACAAACTAAGGCTATGAATGAGAAAACAATATATGTGTTGTTTATATTATCATGCATATTTTCATTCAAACTTATTTACAAACTGAAAATGCAAATAAGTTTTAATGACATGTATAAGTATGTTTGTACGACGTTATGGTTCAGGTCAACATTGTTGAGTTATACTATGATAACTAATAATGAGCCCTGTCAGGTAAATGTGTGTCCTGTTCGATGAAAACATATAGTCCATTTAGAAAAGGAAAAGTTCGGACACCTTAACTTCACCAAGTACTTTGTAAAGAAGACTAATTTAGAGCGACCTAGTACATACAGCTGTTTTTACATTACTCCTTTGTGACCGTGAGTCGTGTTGTATTTGCAACTCTCACTTAGGACACAGTAATTATATTTGCAACAGTGTTTACAGACCACTATGTATTTGGCGTTTGCAACTGTCCAATCACCAATCACTTTGTATGTGCCCACTCGCATAGGAAAACAAAGTAGTTGGTATTTGCAACATTATATTAGGACAACATAGTTATTTATATATGGATAACGCCATAAGGACTACAAATCATTGAGTATTTGCATCACTCTTAGGATTAGCGAGTACTTCATACATGCAACACTATTCTAGGACCATAACATGTAATCACGTGCATGTTCAACATTATCTTTGTACCACAAAATGCGTACGACTGTATTTGTATTATGTATTAAGGCAGCAAACAACTTTAATAAGTGTTACAATGAAATCATTGAAATATATGTGTTCATTTTATTATATACCCGCTCTAAGAAGTCATGATGGAGTTACTGATGTCAGCGCCTATTACTATTCCATAGTATTGTACATGTTATTCAGCAAGCACTCTTGGCCTAGTGTGTTTTCACTGAGATATATATGTGACTGAAATACTAATGAAAAGCCATCAACTCGAATCAAACCAATAAACCGAATTGGTTATGAAATATTTTATTTTTTGCAAATGAAAAACTGTTAATAATATATGTTGCTTTTGTTTTTCAGGGGATCTTTCTGACAGAGCACCGCCCCTTAATGGTAAGTTATATAGGTTCATATCTATGAAACAATACACTGCTTTATGTTTGAAATGAATCCGACGCTACTAAGGTGTAAGCGCGGGATTGAAGACTGGCTGCCCAGAGTTCGATTTCACTGTTTAGTGCCCTGTGGCTAGGAACTTAAAAAAAAATTGCATTGTAAGTTCAACTTGTTGTCTGCTGCATATTTGTTGTATGTGGGAAAGGTTAAAGATGCGTGGACAAAATGATAGCTGCGCTAAATCGTTATACTTTTGACGAAAGTATTATCTAATGCTACATCACATATAAATGACAATAAAGATGCATGTGAGACTCGACTTATGTAGTAGGCTAACCTGCTTTTTCACTGTACGCGGATGCTTTAGACGTCCAATCGCCAAAACGAGTCTCATATCATGTTACAGATGAATTAGATGACACACCGGATAAACGTGTACCTAGAATAACAAACGATGAGGTAACGGACTTAGAAACTAGGATTGATGATATAGAATCTGCTAAAGATCATATAAACGAGATGATTAAAGCGGCTAAAGAATTAGCGATGCCAATTCCAGACAATACACCGTCTAAACCAGTGTGCAATAACGTCTTAACGGAACCAGTTGGTGAAATAAATGTCATTGGGAAACTTGTTCCAGGTACGAGAACCATTTTGTTACGTTGGTATTTATTAATTAATTGTATGTGTTCACCCTCGCCATTGTTAGACTTGATTCAGGTATGAGAACCTTCGTGTTAGTTTGATATTAATTAAGTTTAGTTATTGTTCAGCTCGGCATGCGGAATTAATTAATTGAAAAGCCGTTTTTTGTATAAATGCTTTACACGTAAAATAAAAGATTTACCTGGCCATTATTTTGAACATGCTTATCATGTTTAAAAATGTAGTTGTATATGAAATTGTTCACCCAATATGAATTGTAAAAATATATACATCATTTTTATTATAGTTTATATGGTTTTGCCTTAGGCAGTAACAAAGTAAAGTAGAACTCAGCTGGTCTCTAAATCACCAAAGGTTGGATGAGAGCGCTTTGTAACGTTACTGTATGGAAATAGTTCCGTCCTAGCACGTGATAAAATATCAATGCGTGCAATATTAACCCATGCAATATCGACGTATACTGTATCCTTTTTCTAAATGGAAAATAGAAGGAGAAATATCAGAGTATACAGTATAACTTTATATGATGTCAAAGTTGGGTGTCATTAAGACCTCAGGTTGCTAGGCGTAGGTCAAATATTATTACACCATTTACTGTTTCTAATTTATAGCTGTAGAATGTGAACAGATCATAGCACTGCCTGTTGACAATAAAGTGGAGTTGAAGTTTAAAGAAATGAATATTAATTGCGAAATAGGTAAGTATTCTTCCGTTAATATTACTAATATTTATTATCTTTATCTGTAAGATAAACAATTATCGTTCGTTGAAAACCATAGACATTAGAGGTTTCACCTATTCGAAGTTAGTTCTTCAATAGTTTGGGTTTGAAGGTAAAGTGCGTCAAAAAATAAAAATAGTTTGAAAGTGTTCTATGTTGACGATAAAGTTCATTGTTATCAGAAACATAACTATGTATTAAAAAGCAACAACAGCGAACTCCCCTTAGAAAGTTCGCCTATATGTTTAATTGTTTGCAGAAATATGTTCAATGGTTTAAGTTTGACAATAAAGTTAGTTGCTATGAGTTTGAAGAATGAAGTTGTTCAATGATTTAAGTTTCACGAAATAGTTCGTTGTTATACAAACATGAAATTATATCTAAACAAAACTATTCCCTGGCCAAAAACTGTTCAAGTATAGAATGACAGTTTACCGTATTGACGTACATTTCTCATTGTTTGAAGTTTAAAGTTAGTTGTATTATAGGTTTAGGTTTTACAATAAAGTTCGTTGTTATTGATGAAATATATAACAAGTCACCCCTGGCAATGACATTGTTCACGTATAGAAAGTTCAACTAATGGAATAGGTTTACATTGATTAAAGTTTCATGGTTGTTGATTAAAAAGAAAAGAAAGTTCGTTGTTATAAGAAATGTCTCCGGGAATTAAATACATTCAACCCCTTTTACATATTCAGATACTCACAATGATTATTGTTTGCTTGTCCACTATGTTTGTAACTCTTTTAAATAGATATAACGTGCAGAACATTGACTGATAGTTAAGAGTATTTTCACGGTCAATTTCTGAAGATGAAAGTGTATTTTAGAAGTCATGATGGCATCCGGTCCGTATACACAATTTAGGGAAAAAACAAAAACATATAAAACCCAGAACAAAACAGAGAAATGAAGAGGATTCTTCATATTTTATGCGGAAAAAGATTTACATGTGTGTTTCTTTTAAAGTTTCTTTTCTATGTTTAAAAGAACGATGTGTTCCATGAACAGTTTCCATTCTGGGTAGTTTGTCCATATATACAACATATATATATTTAACTCACAGGTGACAAATTAACGGTTATTGATGGTGTTACAAACGAAGAGACTGCTGTTTGTAATCAATTGACTGAAAACAAATGGGTATCGTCGGCAAATATTGTTGTAATCCGCTTTGAGGCTGCCATTGAAGGTCAAGGTTACAGCGCCAGTTATAAATCTGTACCCCGTGATGATTATATACCAGGTAAGAGTCAGGGAGTCGTTTTTTTATTAAAGACCGTAAGGTCGATATTATCTGTACGTACTTCGTTAAAATTATCAGTTTGTTTCATCAATCGTCGTAGATTTTAATGAACTCGTACACTAATAATACACTCACCGGGTATTGAACTTACCGAAAATCTACGTCAAAATTTAGGCCATCGTCCATCGGGTAAACAAGAATGAGATTGTCGTGCGGTCGAAGGCTTTGTTGTATGATAATCGTAGATCGAAGGTAAGCACTTCTGATATGGAAATATTGCATTGTTGGATAACACAATTCCATGCAGCTTTATTGTTTTATATATTTCAATAATTAAATGATGAAGTTTATAATCAAAGCACTGAAAGTACTAGTGGGACGGTTGTGTTGGTATTCGTTAATTAATGTCAGACAGGCGGTTGAATGTGTATGTACAAAAGAAATGTTTCTCAAATACGAATGCATTCCTTTACCAATGAGGTTAGTTACTTTGAAAAATACATAGATTATTGTACGTTCGTAGGTTTAGACGTAAGATGATAGTCCTTTTTAATATTAAAATAGTGCGACGTTTGATTACACGACTTCATTCAGCCTTATTGGTTTGTGTATTTTAACTGTTTCATTTGTTTCTTTGAATGTCCACTGTATAACAATATGCGAGATATCTATTTTAAAGATTATTGGTTACAAAACAGTTCTCATAACTTATTTTACTCCCTTATGTCGTCTGCAATAACAGATGAAGTTTTGTCAATTGCTAAATATTTATATCATGCAATGCATAAAAGAAAACAAGAGCTTAATGTCGTATGATCAGTAAATTATTTTTTCTTTAATGTTTAAATACTTCTGCACTTGTTATTTGTAAAACAATATATATTTGTCACTCTATTGTTAAATTGTATATTTTGTATTTTGGGCCAGAGGCCTATATTACTTGAATAAATATAATATATATAAAAAAAAAAAATAAAAAAAAAAATTATAACTCTACGGGATTGAGAAACTGTTTAACACGATAACGCTTAAATTAAGTATCAAGACAATTGTAGATATACATATATCGGGTTTCCTTCATATGTTTAAACATGGGGGGGGGGGGGGGGGGAGTTTTCTTTGTCGAGACGTGATAGCTGTATTGGTATCGACAATGATTTTAATCAAGGAGTCGTAAGTTGAATACCTGACTCGGTCATTCATTCTTGCCGATGATTGACATCTTGCACCATTGCCCTAAATAATATTTATAGGAAGGTAGCCAGTTGCCTTGGAATGATGTTATGTAATCAATCTTTTCGATACCTGTCGGACTGAAATCACCATTTCAGGTGTGTGTATGTATCAAGAATGAAATTCACTTGAGGAAATGAATTTTAATTAGATGAGGAAATAATTAGGAGACTAAAGCGAGTCTGTTAATCTTAAGCGTCCGTTTATTATGTGTATCTCGGTGTTACACTGAACTAATGAAATGTATGTTGTATAGATTGTAGCTGAGTGTGTCTTTTGACATAATGACTAAATTGCTAAACACGGCTCTTATATGTAAACACAAATCAATATATTACTATCATAACATATACGTTTTTGTCCTCAAATTTATCTCACAACGTGAATTTATAAAGCAGTTAACAAATTTAGATCAACATACATTCATATCATACAGATATAAGTAAATTACTCAAAGGTCAAATACAGGTCAATATTGTCGAATTATTTCTCCTATTTTGAAATACGAATTTTGATACGATTCTCTTAACCCGTTCTCACTTGCTAACGCAGTTTGACGAATCTGCACCAGACGTATTTTTTCAGCATTTTTGCAAAAACTTATTGCTGTTAACAAGTAATTTCTACTTTTGCCTTAATGTTTTGAACTCTGTTCAATAATTATAGTTTCATTTATTTAGTTGTTTCTATATTTTTGCCGAGATGGTTTCAAAGTCGTCTGCTGCATATTTATTGTACTACATAAAGTGCTTATCAGGTTTTACTTGGGAAAGTGTTTACATTTCCGCGCAGTAAGTAATATATTAATACATCTTCGTGATTTATATGTGACTTCTGTTCAACAGTAATTAATTCATGCTTATTCGCTACTGAAGCATGTCTGCCTTCCTACAAATCAACGAGTATATCTATTTTTAGCATGTAGTCGACTAGTGACGTCAGCGGAAGGGAAGATCTCCAGTACAATGTATCCCGCCAGCCCTTCAACTTACTCGGATGATAATTGTGAACTGTTCATTGTGGGAACGCCCGGGAAGAATATTCAAATTATTTTTGACACGTTTTTGACGTCAGGAGATTTGAACAGCTGCAATAAGGACGTCAGTGTCGTGGTAAGTTATCTATGTATTGAACATTTTCCCTGAAACGATAGCTAATGCCTTTTGAAATCGTTGTTTGAAAATGAAAAACAAATGCTCGGTTTTTGTTTTCCCATAAGTTTTTAAAACAGGAATTAAGGCCTAATATCTGACGACTTATGGCAGCGGACGATTCTTTAAATCGTTGTGGGAAAATGAAATACAAATCCTCGTTTTATTTTCCCATAATTGTTTGAGATCAGCAATTAAACCCAACTTTCTGACGCCTTTTGGAAGCAAACGACTCTTGAAAACGATGGGTAAATGAAGACATTACTCATTTAGTTTCCCATAATGGTTTCATTCAAGCAAAATGAACTAATATACACAAATTTACTAAATTAATACCACCGTCATGGTTAGATGTTAGATTTCGAGGTATATATATGATCCGAGTCTAGTGAATTGAGGTGCCATTGAATCTACATCCATACAGTCTTACCATAGCATTCACTGTTCGTCTACATGAAGTTTAGACGGAATTTTCGGTGTTTACTGAGTTTTTCTAAACTTATACAGCAGTCATGATTCGATGTAGGATTCGAGTTATATATATATTCAGCGTCTAGTGAATTGACGTCTTATTACATCTGCATACACATAGTCTACCCAGAGCTTTGCTTTACATGTAGATTAGACTTAAGGGCATCATTTTACTAAAAGAATATAAATGGAGCCCAATTCTTTTTTCGCAAATTTACATTTGTATGACCCTGCCAAGGAGAGTCAGTAAGACCTGAAATCCGTCCTTGGTGTTTAAAGTTGTTTTGGTTAACGGAGACATACACATATGCCAGGATAACAACACCAGAAGCTTTGCTTTTTTATTTCAAAGAAAAGCCGTGATATAACTGCAAAGGAGTCTTAAGCGTTGTAAAACAATATATTAACACTTTTCATTTCTAGATCTGACCGCGTGCGTTCAGTAAAACCGTGCGTTAACTAACAGTAGCACACAACCGATTACATTACAGCTATTTATCTGTCAAATGATCTTTCAGAAGCATGTAGCATACTGTAAAGTGAACTTATTCTGTGAATTGTGCATACATGTCATGTTCGTATATCGTATGTATACATGTGAACAAAATATTGTTTTGGTCTGTCAAAAAGACATTACTTATAATAATTGACGATTTAACTACTGTTAGACAGCGCCATATTTTAAATGAACGCATTAATGTGTTTCAATATGTTCACAGGTTGTTGACATGGAAGGTGGTGAAGAAGATATGTTTTGTGGGGAGTTGCGTCCCTTTATTTGGGAGTCACGTGGTTCAAGAGTGAGACTGGTATACAGTGCTGGCAATATCTTTACAGGAACGTACTCTTTTGTGGACATTTAAAACTGACATTCTCAGCAAATATGTGGAATAAAATATCGTGTCCGTCCATTTAAAAAAGTGTGACACTCATGGACATTGTTATTGTGATGGAACTTTATTGAACTATTATACCTAACACAGATGCCATTTTTAACATGTAATGTACGTGGGTTAAATAAAAATGGAATACTACTTTATTCAGGCTATAATATCTTTACTCTACAACTGGTATACAATCTCTCAGAGTACACATTTTGTCTATGCATGGTTATATACTATACTATGGTAATATGATAAGACAATAGATTTATACAGACACTGCAAAACCCGAAATGCGATGTCAAGAATATGATTTGTGTGACACAACATAAATAAAATGTTAAAACATATATCATTTAATTGTTTTCGTTCTGAAAAGTCAAACTACGATGACTCTGCAGCTATCGAATTGTATTCGTTTTCCCAAAGAAGTTATACTCTGTTTTAGAAGAATATACAAGCCGTTCCATGAGAAAACCGACCTTTTGGCATCTGCGTAATGTATCGACCCAGATCAGCTTGCGAATTCGACGCAGTTTCATCAGAGCCGACATATTCCGTCTCAGGGGAATAGGTAAAGAGTAATGATTCCTGAAACAGAAAATCCACATGAGACGGAAAGTGTCTGTCCAGGTTAGCCTGCGCGGCATGCTTAGGCTGATACGGTTCGATACTTTACGCAGAGTCCACAATGTTGGTTTTGTCGTAATTTGGCTCATACATTCTTTCGTATTTACAGACTTCTAGATTGTCACTCGACGTTCAAGACTGTATACAACAAATGTATAAGATGAATCATCGTCTGTAATGGTAACAGATGCAGTGAAATTGTTTGTTGTTATGGAAGACAGAGAAATGGATCATTTTAATTTTTTTCGTCGATTTTCCACAATGCTTTTGAGCTTTACTGCATATGTTTTCTTTAAATATATATCGGGGTTAAACCTCCAACTTTTCATTTATTAACTTGTCAAAAATCGCAGATGATGATATACAATACCAAACAATACAATATGTAATTCAGGCTTCTGGCCCATTATACCATTCTTCATATACATACAAAGTTGTTATCTCTCATTTGATCTCTTTTCAATAAATCAACGTGCAGTAATTGAACGCCTCTATTTTTGTCTTTTAGTTGTTTTCAAAGTGTTTGCATTTGTGTTTCACTTAGAAAAGGATTAGCATGTGTTAAGGGTTATGAACTCCAAACTTTGACCTACTGAGTATGTCTACCCAGTAAAATTGAAGCATAAACGATCAATATTTAGATGTTTATTGTACTGGAAGGTGAAATAATTACTCTTATATTATCCCAGAATTATGATTATAATATTTCAAGACCACTTTTAAACATTTTTAAATCGTTGACTTTACTATCTAAAACTGGAGTTCAACATCTTTAAAGACTGTACAGCAAAGGTATTCGATGCATTTTTGTCAATAACGGTAACAGATGCAGTGAAATTGAAATAGACATTATGGAAAACAGAAAAATGGATCATTTTTCAACAATGTTTTTGAACTTAACTGCATACGTTTTCTTCAAATATATAACGGGAATATACTTCCAACTTCCCTTTTATCAACTTTTCGAAAACCGCATATATACAATGTGTGTATTCAGTAATGGATGGCTTCTGGCTCATTATACAATTCTACATAATATACATACAAAGTTTACATGATTGATCACACAGTGAAGAGGTTCTAAAATAGAAAAAGTTCTGTATACGATTATAAGCGGCTCGTGTATTTTTAAACAGACACAATAGGAACGTGGTCATTATGTTTATCTTTCCTTTCATCTATTTTCAATAAATTTGCGTTCAGTAATTGAACGCCAGTTGTTTTCAAAGTGTTTTGCAATTGTGTTTCACTAAGGAACGGATTAACACGTGTTAAGCATAAACACAGAAGTAATAATATGTAGTTGATCAACAGTAATTAATGTTACCCAGGCTTATGGCTAGTTATAAACAATTTAAAAAACATATGCAGATACATATAATTGAAATTTAATCAAATATCACATTAATTGATATTATATATGGTTTAGCTATTATTAACTATTTTCTGTATAATTTAGCTTCCTAATTTAAAATGATCTAACCAAATATTTCGAGGGGAACTTTCATGCAAATAGGTCTAGGCTCAACCATTATTTCATTGAATAGTTCTTATTGTTGGATATGATGAGTTTCATTTCCCGTGGAAGTACAAGTCTTGAGCTCACCATTAGTAGAACATACCACCAAGAAATGCAATTCATCTTCCATCACATATATATTTCGTTTAAGGCACAAATTACGTAAGTTATGGTCAATATATGGATTAACATTTAAGCAATGGCTTTAGCGTCTGAAAATTGATAATATATGATAATTATAAAACAACAGACCAATTGGTAAATATCTTTCTGTATTTAGAAGTGATTTGTTATATATGTAATAATTTGTTTTCGAGGAATCACCTATATGTGTTGCAAGACTACTAGAACACTCTATTACAGGTTTGTTAAAAATCTGTAAACATTTGAGTGAATGTCCTACTTCATCAGATATACACACAAAAGCAAAACCATTTTCATCGAGTCGTCTGAGCATATCATTGCACTGTTCTTGGATATCTTGTATCTGACATTTCTGTAGCTTAAGTCAGAATTGAATACATTATGACATATATAATACAGCATCGGGATATCTACAACATTCACTTAACGCAAATAAAACGACAGTATTTTGATTTATAAAACTTATCTTTTACATTAGTCAATATTAACATGTTCTATCGTATGGCCAAACTCATGGCCCCGTATATCTGACGCGCGAATCAGATAATTTGTTTAAACATCGAATTCAATAATTTGAAAGCATATTGTGGATTAAAATGACCGAATATTCTTTGTGATCTTAAAACGCTAAAACACGCTTTCTTTGCTTATGCAGATTGATTATTTTTTACTTTTTCTTTTGATAGGAAACAATTTTTTAATTGGTTTTATAATACAATCATTTTGTAATAAACACATATTTTCGTAAAGTCTATATTAAGTTCCATGATTACTGTTTTACAATATCTATGGATAGCATTGTACTGCTGCTGAAAGCGAATTAAAGTGTCGGATACACACGAAACGTCGTATGCAGAATCCTGTCTTAAATATTCAATTAGATCATAAATAAAATTATATTAGAGCTATTTAAATGTCATGAACACTGACAGACGTCGACCTTTTAACACAACACATTATCAGCAGAGATATATCTTGGCAAATATATATCAGTGTTACTAAAGGTATAATTATTCAGTAAAGTGTTAAACATCTTCTGATGCAAATGCATACACATGTATCTGCAAGTGGTAAAGGGTTATCAAAACGCCTATTTTGATAAAGCAAATGAGGTTAAACCTTATGTTACATTAAAATAGCAGTACGATCTTATAGAGATCTAAAACAATGAGGTTAAACCTTATATAACATAAAAAATAGCAGTGCGATGTTATGGAGATCCGGAAACAATGTGGGTAAACGAGACATCGCTCACGTTGAGTAGTTTTTCTTTTACATAGAGTGTCTTCAAATTCGTGTGCTGTAGGAGCGTAAATAGTCGCCTGTATCAGAAACCGAATTACACGAGCAATTAAAATACAGAACATTAATTAACTTTTATTTGAACTTAATGGTTTCCATTTCAATGTACGTCTAAGGAGCAAATTCACGCCTAAACCTTTTTATTAGCAATTTATGACTACGATGTTTAATTTTATTAAATCAACACACTCACATATATATAATATATATCTTCACATTTATAATATATAAGGGAAATAGTTACGCGAGCAACTAAAATGCATCCAAGAATGAAATGACAGCTTTACTGTTTCATTTTTTCATTTCTTGACTGGCAGCGATTTTATTCAACACATAATATTGATATGTCTTCACATTTTTAATATATGACATCATTTACTAAATATCTTCATGCCAATCAAGATTTATCATCGTCTGGCATTCAGATAAATAGTTTCAATAGTGTTAATCTTAAGTATTTAACCATTCGTTTATATCAAATGTTTAAGTGTATATATACTTTGGGCTCCATTTTGATAAATGACAAACGAACATTGTAGATCAAGATCAGAATATGTTCTCGAGGAAACCATCGTCGAATACCCCCGGTTCTTTAATTACTTTATTCCTCATCACTGTATATATGATGTAGTTATGGCGGAATACATTCTTATGGAGCCGATTACATAGGGAAACCAACATTTGAGGAATGTGTGACGGTCTGCGAAAATTAACATTAAGGCTTTTGTAGCTAGTGTAAATCAGCGACGGACTCCGAAAACCAACATATAGGCTTTTGCGACCAGTGTTGATTAATATCAGCCGTTGCATCTGCACTGTTCAATCTGGATCTGTACTGTTCGCTAATAAGCCGCCAATAAGTCATAAAAAGACTTCAAGAACACTCTGAAAAAGTGTAAGTTTGGACCTCATAGCAATATGAGGAGGCAATGATTTGTCTTAATGTCTTACATTCACGCTCAGGTTTGTTTTCCTTGATCGTCGCTCAAGAAGCATCTATCTACGCATACACGCTGTCAGGTTAAACGATGCGTTATTTATTAGAGGTTTCTCCAATCGTTATGTCCGACATGTGATTGTTTTTCACTGGAATGGATCACATTGCGTTTCAAGTCGAGCTCAGATATTAGCTATAGTCTCGGTTTTATAAATCCCCATTTATTATTAAATGGAAAATAACTGTTTTGTAAGAATCACAGGTCGATTTTGACCAACACTTGTCGAATATTCCTTGTGTTTCTTTATTTCCATTGAGTGGAGCGCAGCGTGTTTAAAGATATGCCATTATCTCTATTGTGTAAATCGCTCTATCAGATGCACATACCTGTTTGCAGGATGGACAGGCTGATCTGAATATTAAATACGGTTAGTTTTCTTTACGCTCATCTCATTTGCAGTCAGTTCTGAGATGTAGTATTGTCCCTTTTGTATAATTCACTCTATCTGATAAAGGAACACTTAGATGCGTGTACGATTAACAGACTGGTCTGCATCTTCTCTTGCCGAATATTAATAACGGTTCGTTTTCCTGACGGGCATCTTATTTGAAGTCAGTTCGGAGATATAGTATTTTACGAAAAAAACACATAAATGGTTTTTTTCGCTTAAAGGTAACAGGTGTGAGATATATATATTTTTTTTTCAATAACCCATGAAGCTTTCTGAAATGAAACTGGAAAAATCCATGGGGGCCGCCATTTTGGATATGTATAAAAAGCAGACGTAAATCACAGATTGAAAATTATTGTCTTTTTTTTTTTTTTTTAAATCGGTATTTTGGGTATGTATAAAATGAGCAGAAAAGCACGGATTGAAAATTATTGTCGTCTTTTTAATCATTTTCTTTTTAAATGATCATTTAAGTGCTGTGTTATGTGGGAATTAACATTTGTACGAAAAGTTAAAAATAAATGGAAATCTGTAAGAAATATGTTTCCTTGGCGTAACGTCGATGGAGCGACATCGTTTCCCGCAACAAAAGTGGTATCAACATGAAAGACCCCAAATTCCTATACATGAGCTATTGACTCACTCATTAAAAGTATAATTATTTATCAAACATTGTGGCAAAAAGATAACTTTCTGATAAGAAGCAATTGTTCTTGTGGCGACAATCTTATCCTAAATCGTCTGTTGCATAGGCCTCAGAAACCGTCTCTAATAGGGAAAGGGTTTAGCAGAAATGTGGCCCCTTACATAATTTGTTCCAGTCATATTGACTGGTTGAAAAAGGCAGTCGCCAGGTGGCATCAGAAAAGGGCTGATCTATTTGCTTCTTTGCCATAATGCAGGTGATCGATTAAGGATCATCTTGGCCCTCATGTTTTATCCTCGTTCATTATAAATGTATTCCTTGATTTTCTGAAAGTCTTATCTTTATATTATTTTCTGTTCAAATAATAGACAACAGCAATACGAATTCCAAATATGTTTTGATAATGCAAGAAACATGACATTAACATTATTATTGTCTAGTCAATTACTTATAAATCCTTTTTTATGGCCAAAGTATGCTCTTTAATTTTTGTTTATAATTATCTTGCGTTTTTTTTTCGTAAATAGGTAGCACCTATAGATATATTATCTATTGTATAATTCACTCTATTTGATCATAGGACAATAAGATGTCTGCAGGATTAATTGACATATCTGTATTTATACTTGCAAAATAGTAATTACGGTTCGTTTTGCTGAAGCGCACCTTTGTAGTCATCATGTTATCTGATAAGCAGACACAATATTGACAGGATTCCTTAATCCTTGAAAATGACTGATGTAAAGTTTGTTATCCCTTTTACAATATATGATTGCATATGGACTGTTTATTCCAAGTGTTTCTTCGTAAAATATACGTATGGTTGTAAAGTATGGTGATATGATATGCATATTGTACGGCCCTCGTCCAGCTATATAAATATTACCTTCTCTATCTACCGCGAGACTTCGTGGCGAAATTAGTCTGTCATGCTTGTAAACACGCTGTACAGTACCGTTAAGATGCATACTTGTCACACAGTGCTTACCTTCATCTGATACATATAGTGTGTTTTGTTCCGGACTAAGTGCAATGTAACATGGCTCTTCAAACAAGTTTCGTCCGTTGTAATTTGTTGAGATTACTTTTAATATATGTCCATCTAAATCAATGAATTTTACAGAGCCTGGATTCAGAAAAGAGACAATCAATTTGTTCTTAGTATAAACAATACCACAACAGTCACCACTAATGTTCACTTCCTTCACTACAGACAATGTCTTACCAACTTTTATGAATACAAGTTTATTGTCACATAACACGACAATCTGCTCTGGTTCTACATGCGTTATATCCCATGGCCGTGTAGGCAATTTTATACAGGATATAACTTTGTTACTGTTAACATCAATTATCTTCACACTATAAGTAAGACAATCAATCAGAGATAGCATGTTGTTTTCTAACATTGCTCCACCTATAATCCAGCCGTTATCACTTGTATATGTAGAATAGGGGGTATTGACTTCCCTTATATTGTTCAATAAAACATGTATACTAATACAATAAGATGCACTATCTCGTGTTGGTCTAAAGGAACGAGGTGAACTAATCTCATATTTTCTTTGTGTTTTTTCCGTATTATTAGACATCTCTTCAAGGTCAGCAGACATCAAATCACACGTGATAGATACTGATCCAGTCGATTTTTGTTATCTTTTTCCTTACGGTCTGGGCCTCTACCAAAGTACTTTGTTCGATGGACTCTAAAATAGGCTAAGTCTTGGTTTTTACACTTCTTAAACAAAGATCATATGCCCTGTGTTCCATAGTCACCAAATCCAAAACCTGTTTTGCGAAACCTATATAGGTTTCGTCGATAATCCGTGCATTAGTCGGTCAACCAAACCTGTTTGACGGGAGTACATGCATAATACAGGTAGGTTTCGTTCCGCTCCATAGACAAAACGTGTTTACGTTGTGTTTACTATGGAACACAGGGCTGGATATGCACCACGTTATCCTTTTTTCGACAATGCAACTTTTTTCGTAAGAAGTTGAGTTGAGATAGACGATTACACTTATCAGGGATCTTTACTATCCACTTTTTGTCGAATTCCGTCACAATATCGTTCATAAAATCTACTCTACGTTACACTATTTGTATTTTTTGGTAGCACAAACATAACAGCAGCATTCCTCATGGATTTTACAAATAATTGTAAAAATAAATTCTTCTCACGAAGTAAACTTCTGTTTTTGGCATGTTGTCTCACTCTTATTATTGGTGATGTCTCGATAATAGGTTTTTATTGCAAACTATACAAAAAACGGCGTTTTCCTCTTTATCTTCACGTTTACATGGGTCACAGAGAATACCAGTATTGAAGGCATGGTTGTCTACCTGACTCCTCTCAGATACCTGCATGGCGTACAAGACTTACTGAAAGAAACAAAGAAGGACGTTTCCATTGACACACATATCATCTAAACACTAGTTTGTACGTGCTTTTTAAGGATAAGGAATCCGTTTAAAGCAAACACCCCATTTATACGAGAAAACATACATACACGTATATTGTTTTTTGCGTGCATAGGTAACACACAGGAAACAATTAGAACCTATGAAACTTTCTGAAACCTTTCAAAATGGTTCCAAATTTATGAGAGGTTTCTTCTTCCCCGCTACTCTGCCATAGCCAGGATATGAATGTTGTGATTTAACCTGTTACCTAAGTGTAAATCGCATACAGTTTAGTCATTTTAAATTCGTTCAAATATGAAGCGTTTAATAAAAGATATGTATGAAGTATAAAATAAACAATTTATTTTTGAGCACCGAAATAAATGAATAAATTGCTCAATAAAAGCAGTGTTTCAGACGCGTCAATATTGATCTGCATCAGATATTGAATTGAAAAGCATTATGAACTGACAATAAGAGAAATAAATATTGTTTTTGTTTCAATTGAAAATGTATGTACATGTATATACGATTCAAATAATTTATTTAAATATTTAGGCCGTCGGCCTATATAATAAACAATACACATATAGTTTTTTCCACAAAATACAATTAGTTTTATTTGTTGTTCCCTCTAGTTGTTTATTTTATTGGAATTTTAGTGTTGATAACCGTTTCCCATATGCAATAAATCTGCAGCAGGAAACTTTGAAAACATCAAGACAAAAGTATGGAAAAAATGTATATATATATGAAAGTGTAATTATTGAAAAGAGTTGAACATTGTTACCAAATTGAAATTGCTCATTATGAAGGGATATCTCCTTTTGTCACACTGATTTCAAAATGTGTGAGCTGCGAAGGCATTAAAAAGCGTCTACATTAAGGAAATTTCCACACTTATAAAAGACTTCTGATGTTTCGGAAGCAGGCCATATCTAAACACAATGTGAGAAAGAGAGAACTTTATCATGATGAGATTTTTCCACTTTCCAACAAAGATTTCCATTTAATCCCCTTCATACATCAATTTCCATCCTACTTTCATCCAGACTAAGATATGAATTTGTATTTCTCCCATATAACGAAGATCAATTATTTACAAGAGTACACAGAAAATGAGAAAACAAAAAGAACAATGCAAATATATACGAATTCAATACAGCTGTTTGTCCCTATGTGAATTGAACTGTTCCGTCAAGCTATCAAATTGACATGCCATGTGCGGACTTTGATCATCATAACTCTCAGACCCATATATGCTGTGAATCCTGTAACAGCTTAAGGGGAACGGTGACATTGAAACTGCCAACACTTTGATACCTCCAATAGCAAATTCCACCGATACTAAATGAGAAGTGAGAAGTGTTCGAATAACGACATAGACATATATTTAGAAATTATAAATTAACAATAAATGGATATGATACTATATTGCTAAAAAAACTCACTGTGATAAAAATTATCATTTTCTCCTCGTTTTATTAAAAGTTGTATTAAATGAATACGTCCATGGCGGTCTGTTACCGTTAAAATGTTTGCTGTTAATGTTGTCATTACTCAACATAGAATCAGTCATCAATGTAATCTGGCATTGATATATTTATTGCATATATGTAACACTTCCGGGAAGAGTGAAAAGATCTTATTAAATTTATCGTAGTCCTCATGTAAAACATGATCTTAACAAGTATTAAAACCAAAATGAGCTCTAATATGTTCCCGATCGTTCAATAAATGGTTACAAGTTACATACATACGAATCAAAATGTTCTACGACAATTTGTTCAAACGTTTCCATGAAGGTCTGTTCCATAGCCCAGTTTATCAAAATAGTACATATGCCGACTTTACCCCTTCTCGAGCAGGTCGATTGTGTAGAAGACAAATGTGCAATCAACCGCGCCATGGAAAACAAGCACGCAACATACTATGATGATGAATTTGGTATTTTCATATACAGTAACAATTGGTCAGAGGAAGATCTCTTAGTTAATCATTTATGTATTAATCAATGAGAATATGTTAATACATACTTCTGTAATGCCTGTGTGTCAAAAACATTAGTTTACTTTTCATAGTTTGGACTTCAATTTTCAATCACAATAAATTATAGATATATATAATAGCCACACAGATATAAGTTTTGCTTTGACCTTTATTGTTATACTTTTACTAATTAGATCACCTGATACGAAGACCAACGGAGATCTACTGGGATCAGTCAACATCAGAAATAGGTGATGTGTCAAAACTTAAAACATCTTTCAATCACAATAAATTATAGATATATATATAATATTTACAAAGATTTAAGTTTTGCTTTGACATTTAAAGTTATACTTTTACTAATTAGATCACCTGATACGAAGACCAACGGAGATCTACTGGGATCAGTCAACATCCGACGTCCGTCCGTTGAACGTAGTACGTCGTACTTTCAAATCTCTGAAACAATTGATCAAAGTTGAGTTCAACCAAATTTCACAGGAAATATTCCTAGATAGCCTTCATCAAAAACTATTATTATTATTTGCAGAACTTTGGTTACTTAGGAGTCAGAAATAGGGGATGTGTCAACACATAAAACATCTTTTCCTTTGAATCCGCTCTGCGACTTTCGAGACAATAAGGTATACATTTCCTTGAGTGATCATCTACACAAACTGTTAACGAATATTGATTGGTAGAAACATATGATAGTCAGGTGGATTCAGAAAAGGGGCAAAATTATTAGACTTTACATAAATTGTTCAAGCCATATGGTTTGGTTTTGCAAAATAGGTGGCAGTGGAAATCAGAAAAGGGGCAAAGTGAACTTAAATGTGTAAACGCCATCTCTTCCTGAGCCACTAGACGGATATCAAACAAACAGGAATATTCCAATCCTCGCAGCTTCATTCCCTCCTTCATCAAAATTTCCCCGATCAACATATTTGCTACTTTACCTAAACTCAGGTAATCGATTGAGGACCATGTTCGCCGTCTTGATTTTTAAACTTCATTAATTTCCTTAAATAGGAAGCACCTAAAGGTATATATAATTGTTCAATGTCGGTAAATTTTTCTTTTGATTTATCGGAATGCTTAGAGTCGAGCTATTTTATTTGTTTTATGAAAGTGCATTGCGAACTCGCATAGCTTCGTTATTCGATGAGTCTATGTGCACTTGTAGGAATATCAATATACACATATTGAGTTGGGTAACTAAATAGTATAGCGCCTTGTCAGATGGCTAGCTGGCTCTAAACTGAATGCACTGGCTTTACAAAATAGGTTCCTGTAGCAACAGGTTAAGGCTTTACACTTTTATTGACTATAAAGGATACACACAATATGTCTGAAGAAATACGTTTTGCATATATACTGGTATGTTACCCTGAATAGCTTGGTTCTCTGGCTCTCTGCACTGATACAATATATTTCTAGGCAGCTGATTATCTTTCCACATAGACGTAATGAGCTCATTTGTGTTGAGGCTTACCCAACAATGAATTACGTCGAAAAGAAACAATGACCGCAGCTCGAAATCCCTAGCTCGACATGCCTCGTCGTTACAAACAGCAGACAGGATGGAATCATATAATCCAATACATTATCCTCATATAACGCGATTCAGACATTGATAAGTATTCACATACTCTTATTAACGATCAATGTGCACTCTTTTATAGCCAGGTGTTTAGTCATAACCGTTCTCGTGAGGCTTCTATGACGGCTAGATGTACATGTATAACGCCTAGATGTTAGACATATACGATTGTGCTGCCTGCGTTCATAACGTGTGTCTAGAATATGTAGCCTGGTCCTGTATTCGTTGTAAACGTTTCTGTAACCTTTGCGACACATATCAACACATATATTGTTTTCACCAGTTTATTTGAACAATTAATTGACCACGAACTCTTACAGACATCACCCGGTCCACTCTTATCTAAACAGGATGAAAGTTACATGAGTGCGCTTTGGTTGTTGTATACATGTATATAGCGAGGCTTTACCACTCTAACCGACAAAGGTGACCTTGATATGAGTGTACTTTGGTTGCTGCGTTCATGTTTATATGGATACTTGTCGACTCTAATCGAAAAAAATGAGACACGGATTTTTCACGAAGCAGGTACCTTGTCGACCGTTTTTAACTGTTTGATCCGATAGATGTTTTTCAAAGTACGTGGTCAATTAATATCAACATTTCTTTAAACAACAGTTAAGGTAGAGAACAAAAACAGCATTGCTAGAAGAATGGCATATTGTTTGATTTAAGATTCGTAAGCAGTCTAAGCATGAAAGTCAGAAGGAGGTTTCATGCTTAAGTGCAGTCCGAAGTTTGTATCTTTTAATCCGCCGAGCCCAGGCGGTTAACATTCGTTTGGTAAAGGGAGCTTCTGGTACGATCCCCGCTGGCTTCGATCATAGTGGAGTACTTTTAGGCAATGCGCATATACTGGAACGTATCGAAATTAAGCCTACGGGGTTAGTCTACCAGGTAAATGTGTGCAATAAAGCACATGATTAAGACATACCTTCACAATTCATGGGTATATTTACAGGGTGACACATGATGAAGACATACCTTCACAATATATGGGTATATCTACATAGTGGCACATGATTAATACATACATCTACAAAATGTGGGTATATTTACAGGGTGACACATGATGAAGACATACATTCACAATATGTGGGTATATTTACATAGTGACACATGATTAAGACGTATATATACAATATATGGGTATCTTTACATAGAAATACATGTTTAAGACTAACTTTCACAATATATGGGTATATTTACATAGTGACACATGTTTAAGACATACATTTACACTATATGGGTATATTTACATAGTGACACATACATAACATATACATACACAATATATGGGTATATTGACATAGTGACACATGAATAATACATACATTCACAATATATGCGTATATATACATAATGACACATGATTAAGGCATACATACACACTAGATGAGTATATCAACATATTGACACATGATTAATACACACATTCACAATACATGGGTATATTTACATAGTGACGCATGATTAATACACACATTTACTATATATGGGTATACTTATATATTGAAACTTGATTAAGAAATAGCTTCATAATATATGGTATATTTACATGGTGACACTTGATTAAGACATAGCTGCACAATAAATGTGTGTATTTACAAATTGATTAAGAAATAAATGCATTAATACTAGGTATATTAACATGCTTAAACATGATTAGGACATAACTTCACAATACATGGATATAGATACATGGTGAAACATGATTAAGAGATAACTCCACAATACATAGGTACATGTCTATGTACATGGTGAAACATGATTAAGACATATCTTCACAATATATTGGTATATTTACATAGTGACACATTATTTTCGTTGGTGACACCTTTGTAAATTAATTAAAAAACAATTTTATTTTTGCTTAAATTTGTTTTTCCTCCCAAACAGTTTTGACATCAAATCAGGTCCTTCATGGGAGAGAAGAGCTGATCCGAAACCAAACTGTTTGCAAAGGTCTTCAGCGAATTGCGAAATCGGCATCTAGTTATAAAATAAGGGTTGTATATAGTTAATGTATAAAATAGCAATGCTTCAAGTTGTTTTAATTGTTCACGAAGTTTTGAATGTGTGGCAATTACGTTCAAATACTTAC
This sequence comes from Serripes groenlandicus, assembly GCA_031761405.1. NCBI lineage: Eukaryota > Metazoa > Mollusca > Bivalvia > Cardiida > Cardiidae > Serripes > Serripes groenlandicus. Next base: position 2,016,852 of record JASEVX010000021.1, read on the forward strand.
ATTATTTACTTAAATAACGGATTATGTTTTGTCATGTCTATTGCCGAGATGATTCAAATTTGAAATGAACCTATCGATGAAGAACAGTAAATATCCAAGTCAGATATATCACGGCGGCTAGCTGACCTATCAATGTGTTTATGGCTTTCTGTCGACCACAACTCGAGTATGACGCGTATCGCAGTCAGTTAAATCACGGCGGCTAGCTGACATTCGCATGTGTTTTATAAAGTTATGTCCACCACTACTTGAGTATCCCAGTCAGTTATATCACGGCGGCAAGCTGAAATACCCATGTGTTGTATGACTTTCTGTTAACCCCTACTCGAGTATGACGCGTATCGCAGTCATTTATATTACAGCCGCTAGCTGACATTCCCATGTGTTTTATGACTTTCTGTTAACCACTTCTCGAGTATGTCGAATATCTAATTCAGTTATATTACGGCGGCTAGATGACCTACACAACACACCCATTTGATAGCTTTCTGTCAACCAATACACGAGTATCTTGGTCAGTTATATCACGTCGGCTAGCTGACCTTCCCATTTAATAGCTTTCTGTCAACTAATACAGCAGTACGATGAGTATCCCGGTCAGTTATATCATGGTGCCTAGCTGAAGTACCCATGTATTGATATCAACCACTACCCGAGTATGGCGATTTGGTTACTCAATTTGTCTTTAATAAATTCGTGATACAGACGATATTGTGACCTTATACCGGACAAGATTGTGAGAATATTAGAACATTACATTTTCAAGAGTATAATCAGATGGTCATGTCGGCAATGTCTCACTTTGCTCTCCCGCACAACACATTATATGTCCAAAACAGCCTGCTGCTTTCCCACATGGACCTTATAAGTACATTTCAATAAACAAATGAGGCTACTATTACAATGATTTTCATCGGAAACAAATATTTGACCGAATCATAAAAACATATCTGGCTCGAATGGACTCAACCTAACCAACAACGCATACATTTTTACACTTTATTAGCCACGTACATATTTATGAAGAAGTCGCCAACCTACCTTACAATAATTGTAGATGATTATTATAGCTCACTCTTAACGGCGACCATGTTAGTTAATTGCACAAAGATCATTTACAAGCGAACTACATTATGTTTAGACAGGTATTTCTCCATTGCCGTTATTGAGTCGCTTCAAGGATACATGTACGACTTGATATTGAAAAGGTAAGATCATGATCTAATCGCGCAGAGATGCAGGCTGATTTGGATATGTCTTGGTTATAAAACACCGAATCTCACTTTTCTTTTGACGTGGTCAATAATATAGCTTGAAACGACACCAGCGAGCGAAGAGACAGTCTTACAAAAACGAACTGGATTGCACACAGTATCGTTGTTTTGAAAAAAAATTCAAAGTAGTTTTCACCAGATTCAGTTTAATTTAAAAAAGGTTTAGAAAATGTAAGCGTTTTTGGTCAGGACTATACGTTAATCATAGCTCGTTCCGACTCCAGTTACCGAAAATGATTGATTGAGGTTTAACGTCGTTGAGAACGGTATTTCAGTTATATTACGGCGATTGATTCATCTAAAGTGTGGTTCCTGTCGAACATGTGCCTCCCACACAGCATTCCTTTTATGCATTTGACTATCTTCGAACATTGCATATTCAGCACATACCAAAATGATACAAAGCGTGCATAATTAAACAAAATTAATCTAAAATCGAACTTACAATTACTTATCCTGTCGATATATTATCGATATAGTTCAATTTTTCATTCATAAAGTGTCATAGTTTATATGCGAACAAATAAACAATGTCGTCTAATATTTGAAAAAAAAAAATAAGTATACCGGTAATCAGATCTCAGATATACATTAAGTCGTTGGTCTTTATTATAGCTGCACAATGGCTATAAATGATAGATGAAGATTAAGCATACGTTGATTAGTATAGACAACCCCCCCCCCCCCCCCCACCCCCTTCTTTTGCAGCAATGATTTAACTTTCATTTATAGACGTTTACCTTATTTTTAATCTGATTTTTTCAAAGTCGCCACCTACATATTTGCTCTATGTGGGCAAGGTTTAAGAATGCGTAAACACATAAAGCAATGTTTATATAAGCGTTAAGCTATAACTGATTGCAAGGTCACTGCCAGACTCTCTATCAGTTATTTTTCCTGTTTAAACCATCCACGCTCAATGTATACTTCCTAGAGACCTAACCAGTACGTGTGAGACAGAATGCTAGAACCTGGGACCTTTCGTTAGAGAGGCCGACGATCTACCATTGCACGACTGTCTTCTAACATATAATGTGAAGAGGGCTTTAAGATTTATGCGAATGAAGTTAAAAGGGTCTAATGCGAACATGTATAAGTAAGTAAGTTATCAAGTAAGAACATGCACTTTCTTTATTATTGCAACGTATGTTACATTAAATATTATTATGCATTCGTAATTTAACAAGTATTAATCGATTATTTTCAACCGGCCACCATAAGTCACCAATATATAGATTTTTGCATTATCAAACATATTCTCATGATAAATATATCAACTATTGCGATTGGATCTCAGTGTTTTAAATTGATCTGAAACAACGTTTTCAAAACTTATTGAAATCCAGCCTTATTACCCCTTCCCATAAATATGTGTATGCTTCCATAAGTGTTAATGAACAAATATATCTGATCGGTTTTGATATTTCAAATAGGATATATATAAACGTGTATTAACCCTTTCCAACATACAACAAATTTGCATCAAAAGAATGAAAACTGCGAAATACTTTATAGATTAAAGAACAACTTAAAATGAACAACTTGTGGCGAAAGAAGAATTTTCTCATTGTTCACATTTTATCCTTTTGCCGCAATGTTTTCGAAAGTCGTCTGCTGTAGAGACGTCATAAAGCGTTTGTATGTGGTAAAGGGATACATGAATAGATAGATAAAAGATACGAGGATTAATTGGTATGGGTATATAACACTAAATGAGTCCACCCACGGTAAAAAGGTGCCAGCTGTATTTCGTAAACAGTGTATATTCACATATGTCTGTGCGAAGCTTCTTTTAACATACCTAGGTTATTGTAAGACTTAACAGATGGCCAAAGTGACATGAACATACAATTGATAGAAATGCCAAAGTGACCTGAACCTATAATTGTTAGAAACGCCAACTTCTATATTTTCCCATGAACGGGCTCAAATATATAAAAGGTAATTAAGAAGCACATTCCGATACTATTCATTGTTTTGTATTTGTGTTCAAAAATAATCTGATCTTTGCATTGTCTTACATACAGTTTGTGTTAAATAAGGAGGGTAAATGCATCAAATGGGAACAATGCAAATGGTATTTTGATTGTTAACGAAGATTAACATGGGTGGCTATAACTTTTATATAATTAACTATTCTCAAAGTTTTTTTCGAATTTGATATGAACCTATCGATGACGAACAGTGCATATTCTGTTCAGTTATATCACGGTGACAAGCTGACCGTACTATGTCTTTTCTAACTTTCTGTCAACCAATACCCGAGTATGTAGAAAATCCCGGTTAGTCATATCATGCTGGCTAGCAGACATACCAATGTGTGTTTGACTTTCTGTCAACCACAACTCTAGTATGATAAGTATATTGGTCAGTTATATCACGGTGACTTCTTGACATACCAATGTGTGTATGACTTTCTGTCAACCACAACTCTAGTATGACGAGTATCCCGGTCAAGTATATCTAGGCGGCTACTTGACATACCAATTTATTTATGACTTTCTGATAGCCACAAACTCTAGTATGATGAGTAGACTGGTCAGTTATATCAAGGCGGCTAGTTGACCTACCCATAAGTTTTATTAATTTCTGTCAACTAATACCCGAGTATGACGAATATCCTGGTCAGTTATATCCCGGTGGCTAGCCGACCTACACATGTGTGTATGACTGTGTGTCAACCACAACTCGAGTATGACGAATATTTCGGTCAATCATATCACGCTGGCTAGCCGATCTATTCATGTATCATATGACTTTCTGATAACCAAAACAAGAGTTTGACTCGTATCCTTGTCAGCTATATAACGCCGGTAAACGAACCAACTGATCTATCCGTGTTTTTTATGACTTTCTGGAGACCACAAATAGAGTATGACGAATATCTCGGTCATTCTTATCACGCCGGCAGGCTGGCCTACCCACGTATTATATAACCTTCTGCCAACAAAAACAAGACTTTGACTCGTATCCATGTCAGCTATATAACGCCGGCAAACGAACCAACTGATATATCCGTGTTGTTTATGACTTTCTGTAAATCACAACTCGAGTATGACGAATATCTCGGTCATTCATATCACGCCGGCAAGATGGCGTACCTATGTATTATATGACTTTATGCCAACCAAAACAAGACTTTGACTAGTATCTTTGTCAGCTATATAACGCCGGCAAACTAACCAACTGATCTATCCATGTATTATATGACTTTCTGTTAATCACTACTGGATTATGGCAATTTGGTCACGCACATTTTCTGTAACCTTTTTCCTAACACAGACTATATAATGACGCCCTGTACAGAGAAGATTGTGAGAAACCTAATTAAAACATATGATTTAATGACACACTTGATTGAAATGTAACGCTATTTTTAAGAGTGTATTCAGATCAAATAACATACTGTTTAATTATCATACACTTAGTTTCGACGGATGTACGGATACCAGTGCTTGGATTCAAAATAATAATCTCTTACTCGAGAGAACTTGACGTTACCAACAACGCCAAACAGACCCTATGAGCTAATGGCATTAATATCATTTGCGATCAAGTTACTTTTTGTATAAAAAGGTATTTCTCCAGTGCAGTACTTGGGTCGCTAAATGGATGCTAAATGTTGAAAAGGGAAGACAGCAAGTGGATGATGGATATGCAGGCTTACATGAGGATATGGATGTACGACGAAATATTGAAGAGGGAATATCCTTTTTCTGACTGCGTGGAGGTTCGAGCTGATATGGAAATGTCTTGGTTTTAAAACATCAAAGTTCGATTTTCGTGTGAGGTGAAGAATGGACATGCTGTCTTACAAAAAGAAAAGTGTGTTCAACTAGATGTCAGATAGAGAAGATCCTGATCTGACTGCCAGGAGATGCAGGCCGATTTGGATCTCTCTTGATCGCAAAACCCGGAATTTCACGGCGACTAGTTCATCTTGAGTGTGTTCACTGACTTTCGCGCACATATTCCGCTCACATAACATATTCTTTTCGACTGACTATCTTCCCACATTCAGATTATTCATCCCATAACATGCTACAAAGAGTGCAAAAATAAGCAAATCAAAACAAAAATCGAACTTACACTTACTTATCTTGTTAATATATTTTCCATAATTCAATTCTACTTCACAAGTTTAGGCACTAAACTTTTGAGCAGCTTTACCATATCAAGTTTGTTCACAAAGTATAATGGATCACTAATTGTTGTTTCAAAGTTTATAAAGATATCGTCAAATATTTAAAAACAAAAGGAATTGACGTCATGTGGGATATCAGATTTCGATAGAACTTGAAGTTTAATCTTTAGGGTGATTCTTTTGTCTTAATCGTAGCGGCATAATGGCTAATGCTATTTTATGGCGTTTACCTATATGATTATACGTATATAAAACCGCTCGAGCGCACAGTTATATTTGAATGGCTTTGTGCACTGAGTCTTTTAAATCGGTCTAATACAAAACAAAAGTGATTAACCCTTTTATAGTAAATACTTGCGTGCCGCCATAAGTGTTAACACATAGTACTGATGGAATTTGATATTTCCAATCGGATATATATCAACGTTAATTAACCATTTCCTCGTTAATAAGTGCATGCTTCGGAACGTGTTAATGAAGAAATACAACTGATAGAATTTAGTTTTTCAATTGGATATATGTATAGACGTTTATTAACCCTTTCGAAAATACAACAAATCTGACGAATTTGAAAAGATTTATTCAAGTACAAAACACTTGATAAATCAATCAAATAAATTTTGAATAAATTTTAATAAATTGTAGCAAAAGAAGAACGTGCTCTTGATGAACAATTTATTCTTTTACCACAACGTTTTCAAAAGTCGTCTGCTTCAAAAGCGTCAGAGAGCATTTGTTGTTGAAACTGGTACAGTAAGATTAAACGTACGGAGGTAATTGATATGTGTATATAATACTAATCGCTTCCTACGGATAAAAGGTGCAAGTTAAATTGTGTGAATAGTGTAGATCCAGATCATTGTGTTCATCCGCGCAGTATGTTCGAGGTCTAAACTGTTTAGTTTTAACTTACACAGATTTGTTAGAAGCTTATTGTACATTGTGTTGATTTCGGTAAGACTGAACAGATGACCATAGCGATCTTATTCTACACTGGTTAGAAATACTGAATTATTTATTTTCACATGCATGGGCCCCAAATATACAATGATTAATTGAAAAGGATTGTTCATGACATGTCATTGTATGGTCTAGTAGACAGTTTTGTTTAGTTTGAAAAGGATCTAACGCAGTTTTCAATTTGATTTATTAACGGCAATTAAAACATATATCCATGATCTCAGGGAGACAAACTACTACATGAACATGCTATTTATCAAGGGCATTTCACTAAAATGCACTCTACACAAGTGAACTCCATACAACGCCACTCTATAAACGGATACTTTATATCAGGGCATTCCACACAAAATGCACTCTACACAGGTGAACTCCATACAACGCCACTCTATAAACGGATACTTTATATCAGGGCATTTCACTAAAATGCACTCTACACAGGTGAACTCCATACAACGTCATTCTATAAACGGATACTTAATATCAGGGCATTCCACACAAAATGCACTTTACAGAAGTGAACTCCATACAACGCCACTCTATAAACGGATACTTTATATCAGGGCAATCCAAACAAAATGCACTCTACACAGGTGAACTCCATACAACGCCACTCTATAAACGAATACTTTATATCAGGGCATTCACACAAAATGCACTCTACACAGGTTAACTTCATACAACGCCACTCTATAAACGGATACTTTATATCGGGGCATTTCACTAAAATGCACTCTACAGAGGTGAACTCCATACAACGCCACTTTATAAACAGATACTTTATATCAGGGCATTCCACACAAAATGCACTTTACACAAGTGAACTCCATACAACGCCACTCTATAAACGGATACTTTATATCAGGGCATTCCACAAAAAATGCACTTTACACAAGTGAACTCCATACAACGCCACTCTATAATCGGATACTTTATCTCAGGGCATTCCACACAAAATGAACTCTACACAAGTGAACTCCATACAACGCCACTTTATAAACGAATACTTTATAGCAGGGCACTCCATTCAGGGGCTATCCATCTAATGAGCACTCCATCCATTGACAAAGTAAACGGTTAACCCGTTTCAATGTGCAGACGAAGTTTGTTTCAGACGGACTTTGAAAACATTGTAGAAAGATTGTCTACCTTGTTCTGTAAATGTAATTTTCATTCATAGAATTTAATATTTCACAAATGTTTTCATTGTTGTCAGCTTCAGACTCTCTGTGTGTGGACACGAGTTAACATGTTTGGATTTATCTGATCTTCCGGGCAAACAAACTTCTTTTATCTGCACAGAAAAATACAATTGTCTCCGTCGCTTGAATTTCTCAAATAGATGAATTTATCATTTAGATTTAACATTGATTTGTATGGGCCCGTCCAAAGGTAAATATGTAAGTACATCTTCACAGACTTATCAAGATCTACACTTTTCACAATTTACTAGCATAAGAAAAAGATAGACACTGACACATATGTGTGTAGGTTGTTGTATACATGTATATAGGGAGACTTGTCCACTCTAATCGAAAAAGGTCGACACTGACATGACTGTTTGTTGATTGTTGTATACATGTATATAGAGATGTTCACTCTAATCGAATAAAGTTAGACACTGACATGAATGTTTGCCGGTTGTTGTTTACATGTACATGTATATAGGGAGACTTGTCCTATCTAATCGAAACAAGGTAGACACTAACATGAATGTTTGTGTGTTTTTATTTCCATATATATATAGGAAGACGTGTCCACTCTAATCGAATACAGGTAGACACTTACATGAATGTGTGTGGATTGTTGTATTGATTGATATATAAAAGTGTTTTCATTGTAAAATCTGAAGATGAAAGTTGAGAAGTCATCTGGTCCGTATACACAATTTACGAAAACAATAAAAAACATATAAAACCAAGAACAATACATTGAAAAGATAAATTTAAAAATATCATGTGTGTCATGAACAGTTTCCATATTTAGGTTGTTTTTCCATAAATATAACATATATATATTTAACATTCTTCACAAATTGACGGTTATTGACGGTGTTACAAACGAAGAGACTTCAGTCTGTAACCCATTGATTGAAAACAAATGGGTATCGTCAGCAAATATTGTAGTGATCAGCTTTGAGGCTGTACTTGAAGGTCAAGGTTACCGAGCCAGTTATACATTTGTAACCCGTGATGATTATATGCCAGGTAAGAGACAGGGAGTCATTTTTTTTATGAAAGATCGTACTATCGATTTTATTCTACAACTATCGTACGTTCGTCGTACGATTGTCAAGGTGTTTCATCAAACGTCGTAGATTTTAATAAACTCGTAAAATGGTAATACCCTCGCCGGGTATTGTACTCACAGAAAATCTATGTCAGAATTTCGGCTATCGTCCACCGATTGCAGGTTATGACAAACACAGAGATTGTCGTACGCTCGTAGGCTTCGTCATATGATAATCGTAGATCAAAGGTAAACGCTTTCGATATGGAAATATTGCATTGTTGGCCTTATTGGTTAATGTATTTCAATAGTTAAAATATGATGTTTATAATCAAAGCACTGAAAGTACTATTGGGACGGTTATGTTGGTATCGTTAATTCCGGTCAGACAGGCGGTTGAATGTGTGTGTACAAAAGAGATGTTTCTCAAATATGAATGCATTCCTTTACCAATGAGGTAGGTCACTTATAAACATACAGAGATTACTGTCCGGTCGTAGGTTTTGACGTAAGATGATAGTTCACTTTGATTTTTCAAAATAGTGCGACGTTGAATAACAAGACTCCATTCATCCTTATCGGTTTGTGTATTTTACTGTTTAAACAGTTATATATTACAACTCGAAACTGTTTAAACAGTTATATATTATAAGTCGAAACTGTTTAAACAGTTATATATTATAACTCGAAACTGTTTAAACAGTTATATATTATAACTCGAAACTGTTTTAACAGTTATATATTATAACTCGAAACTGTTTAAACAGTTATATATTATAACTCGAAGCTGTTTAAACAGTTATGTATTATAACTCGAAACTGTTGAAACAGTTATATATTATAACTCGAAACTGTTTAAACAGTTATATATTATAACTCGAAACTGTTTAAACAGTTACATATTATAACTGGAAACTGTATAAAACGATAACGCTTATATTAAGTGTTAATAAAATTGTAGATATACGTATTTCGGTTTTCCAGATGCTAACCTTCATATGTTTAAAAATGGGGTTGGGGGGGGGGGTCTCGTCGAGACGTGATAGCAGTATTTGTATCGACAAGGACTTTTGATCAAGTAGTCGTAAGTTGCAACCCTGACTGGGTCATTCCTTCTTGCCGATGATTGACACCTTAAACCATTGCGCTAAATAATATCATAGAAAGGTGGCCAGTTTCCTTAGAATGATGTTATGTAGTCAATCTTTTCGATACCTGTCGGACAGAAATCACCATTTCAGGTGTATTTATGTATTAAGAATAAGATTCACTTTATGAAATGAATGTTTACTAGATTAGGAGATGATTAGGTGACTTACGCGAGTTTGAGTATCTTAAAAGTCCGTTTATTATGTATATCTTGGTGTTACACTGAAATAATTGAATGTATGTTATATAGAATGTAGCGGAATGTATCTTTTGACAGAATGACCAAATTCATATTTATCTTACTACGTGTTTTCCTTATATTTATCTCACCACGTGTTTTCTTCATATTTTTATCTTCATGTTGAGTTTAAAATAGATAACACATTTTGATAAACATACATGCATTTCATAAATAATATACAAGTACAACACAAAGGTCAGACACAGGTCGAATTATTTCTCATATTTTGAAATATATTTTTTTTACACTTGTAGACACAGTTTGACTCATCTGCAGCAGACGTATTTTAATAGCTTTGTTGCAAAAAAACAAATTGCTGTTAATGAGTAATTTCTATTTTTGCATCAATGTGTTTAACTCTTTTCAATAATTAAGCTTTCATTTATCTAGTTGTTTTCCATATGTTTGCCAAGATGTTTTCTAAGTCGTCTGCTGCAGATTTGTTGTACAACAGAAAGTGTTCCCCAGGTTGTACTTGGGAAATATTTTACATTAGCCTGTAGTAAGTTATATTATAATACGTCTTCGTGATTTCTATGGGATCTTTGTCAACAAAAAAATCATTCTGTATATTCGCTACTGAAGCATGTCTGCCTACCTACACATTGTAAAATCAACGTGTATATCTATTTCTGGCATGTGGTCGACTATCGACGTCAGCTACATGGAAGATTTCCAGCACAATGTATCCCGTCAGACCTTCACCTTACCCGGATGATAATTGTGAACTGCTTATTGTGGGAACGCCCGAGAAGAATATTCAAATTATTTTTGACACATTTTTTACGTCAGGAGATGTGAACAGCTGCAATTAGAACGTCAGTGTCATGGTCAGTGTCGTGGTAAGTTATCGATGTATTGGACCTTTTCCCTTAAATTGACGATAGCTGATGCCTTTTGAAATCGTTACGGGAAAGAACATATGCTCGTTTTGATTTCCCATAATTTATTTAAATCAGGAATTAAGCCCTGACATCTGACGTCTTTTGACAGCAGACGACTCTTGAAATCATTCTGGGAAAATGAAATACAAATGCATGTTTTTTTTTCCCATAATTGTTTCAAATCAGGTATTAAGCGATGATATCTGACGCCTTTTGACAGAAAACGACTCTAATGAAACCCTACTATCTGACGCCCTTTTGGTAGCAGACGATTCTTGAAAACAATGTGGGTAAATGAAATACAAATGCTCGTTTTGTTTCCTATAATTGTTTGAGATCAGGTATAAAGCGATGATATCTGACGTCTTTTGGTAGTAAAACACTATTTAAAACGTTGTTGGAAAATGAAATACAAATGCTTTTATTTGCCCATTATTGTTTAAAATCAGGAAATAAACCCTCATATCTGACGCATTTAAGCAGCAAACGATTCTTGCAAACGATGTGGGATAAATGAAGACATTACTCGTTTAGTTCTCCCATAATGCTTTTAATCAAGCAGAAGGACCTAATATACACAGATTTTCTATGTTTACCGCTGAGTTTTACTAAACTTATACCGCCGGCATGGTTCTATAATAGATTTCGAGTTATATATATGATCCGCGTCTAGTGAATTGATGTCCTATTGAATCTGCATCAGCAGTCTAACCATAGCCTTCACTGTCCGTTTACATGTAATTTAGACGGAATATTCGGTGTTTACCGCTGAGTTCCACTAAACGTATACCGCAGTCATGGTTCGATGTTAGATTTCGAGTTATATTTATATGATACGCGTCTAGGGAATTAAGATCATATTGAATCTGCATCCAGACAGTCTGAACAGAGACTTCACGGTTCGTATGCATGTAGTTTAGACGGAATGTTGGTGTTTATCACTGAGTTTTACGGAACTTATACCGCAGCAGTCATGGTTCGATGTTAGATTTTGAGTTATATATATGATCCGCGACTTGGGAATTAACGTCTTATTACATATGCATCCACAAAGTCTAAACAGAGGCTTCACTGTTCTTTTACATGTAGATTAGCCTTGAGGGCACAATTTTACCAAACTACTAGAAATGTATTCCCAATATTTGTTGCAAATATACCTTTGTATGATCCTGTCGAGGAGAGAAAGTAAGACATCAAATCCATCCCTGTGTTTAAAGTTGTTTTCGTAGCTTGGAGACTGATAAATACACCTGTGACAGGTAAGCAGCATAACAAATATTGATTTTATATTCCCCACTGTGGTCGTAATATAACTACAACGATGTCTTAAACATTGTAAGTCATTATATATTCTTTCAATTTCGTTAGCTGACTGCGAGGCCTTCAATAAAGCCGTGCGTTAGCTATCAGTAGCACACAACCGATTAAATTACAGTAACTCATCTGTCAAATGATCATTAAGAAGCATATAGATTACTATAACGTGAAATATTTTTTGTTGAATTTTGCATACATGTCATGTTCGTATATCGTATGTATACATGCGAACGAAATTTGGTTTTTGTCGAACAAAGTTGACATGGAGGGTGGTGAAAAATATTTGTTTTGTTGGGAGTTGTGTCCCTTTATTTGGAAGTCAAGTGGTTTAAGAGTTAGACAGGTGTACAGTGCTGGCAACTTTTTCAGCGGAACGTATTATTTTGTCGACATTTGAAAATGACATTATCAGCAACAATGTCGAACAAACTATTATGTCCGTCCATTTAAAAGTGTGACAATCATGGACATTGTTATTGTGATAGAAATTTATTAAACTATTGTTCCTAAAACAGAAATTATTTTTAACCTGTAATGTACGTGGGTTAGATAACAATGGAATACTTCTTTATACAGTCTATAACATCTTTACTCTACAACTGGTATATGTATTCAATCTCTCAGAGTACACTCTCTGTCTATGCATGGTTATATACTTTACTATGATAATATGATAAGAACATACATTTATACAGACACTACAAAACCAATGATGCGATGTCAAGAATATGATTTGTGTGACGAAACAGAAATAAAATGTTTAATTATATATCACTCAATTGTTTTTGTCCTGAACAGTCAAACTAAGCTGACTAAGATGCAGCTATCGAATTGTATTTGAAAGTAATTGAACGCCAGTGTTTCGCAATTGTGTTTTACTTAGGAACGGATTAGCATGTGTTAAGCTTAAACACAGAAGTAAATACTTGTACATGGAGTTGCCAAATATTAATTAATGTTATCAATGCTTATGGCTAATTATAAACAATTTAAATGACATATACTAATACATATAATTGAAATTTAACCAAATATCACCTTCCTTGAAAACATATATGGCTTAGCTATTATAAACTATTTTCCGTATAATTTAACTTCCTCATTTTAAATGACCTTACCAAATATTTCGCGAGAGCTTTAATGCACCAAGGTCTAGGCTCAACCAGTATTTCATTGAATAGTTCTTATTGTTGGATATGATAATATCCATTTCCCGTGGAAGTATCAAGTCCTAAGCTCACCATTAGCAGAAAATACCATCAAGAAATGCAATTCGTCTTCTTAAAAGGCCCAAATAAAAAAATATATATGTTATGGTAAATCTATAGATTGAAATCTAGGCAATTGCTTGAGCGTCTGACAATTGCTAATATATGATGACTGTAAAACGACATATACATTGATAAATATCTTACTGTGGTTAGAAGTGATTTGGGATATATGTAATCATTTGTTTTGGATGAATCGCCTATATGTGTTGCAAGGCATGCGGGAGAGGACAATCTATTAAAGGTTTTACAAACATCTGTAAATATTTGAGTGAATGTCCTTCTCCATCAGATATCCACACAAACGCAAAACCAGTTTCATCGAGTCGTCTGAGCAAATAATTGTACTGTAATTTCTGACAATTATGTAGCTTAAGTCAGAGTTGAATACATTTTGACATATATGATATAACATGGGGATATCTATTTTGATTTAGAAAACGTATACGTTTACAGAAGTCAATATGAACATGTTCTATCGTACGGCCATAGTCTTAGCCCCATATAGCTAATACGAAACAGACACTTTGTTTAACCATCGAATCCAATAATATGAAAGCATACTGTGGATTAAAATGACCGAATATTCTTTGTGATACCAAAACACTAGACACGCTTTCTTTAGCTAGTGCAGATTGATTTTTTAAATCTTTGACCAACGTAATTTTGACGTAAAATTTGAAACTAAGTATCTATAATTGGACACTGTTTGAATTTCTTTTTCGTTACGAAACCATTTCTGAATTGGTTATAGAATACATCAATTTAAAAAAAACACATTATTTTTGTATAGTCTATATTAAGTTCCATGATTACTGTTTACAATATATATGGAAAGAACTGCGGCTGAAAGCGAATTACAGTGTCGCATACACACGAAACATCGCATGCAAACAAAAGGGCAAGACTATCCGTTCTGCAGTCTTAAATAGTCAATAGGATCATTAATAAAATGCTAAAAGATGCATTTCAATTTCATAAACACTGACAGACGTAAAAGTTTTCACACAAAAAATTAAAAGATATTTCTTGGCAGATAGTTCAGTGTTGATAACAGTGTTATTATTCAGTTAAGTTTTAAACACTATGCTGTTTGGTAAACATCTTCTGGTTCACATGCGTACACATGTATCTGCAAGTGGTAAAGGGTTATTAAAACGCCCATTTTGATAAAAAATGAAGTTAAACGTTTTGTAACATTAACATAGCAGGACGATGCTATGAAGATCTGGAAACAATGTGGTTAAATAAGAAATTGCTCAATTTGAGAAGTTTTTTTTCTTTTTCATAGAATGTCTTGGACCAAATTACACGAGCAATTAAAATACAGTACAGTAACATTTTTTTAACTTAATGGCTTCCATTTCTTTTACATCCAAGGAGCAAAATGACGCCTACACTTTTGTATTAGCATTATCTGACAACGATGTTTAGTTTTATTAAATCAAAACACTCACAATATATGATATTTATCTTCATATGTATAATATATAAGGGACCTAGTTACGCGAGGAACTAAAATGCATCCCAAGCATGAAAAGACAGCTATACTGTTTTATTTTTCATTTCCTGACTGGTAGCGATATTATTCAGCACATAATATTGATATCCGTCACATGTATTATATATGACATCATTTACTAAATATCTTCATGCTAAATCAAGAGTTATCATCCATAAATAGTTTCAATATTTGTTTTAATATTAAGCTTTAGTATTTTCACCATTCATTTATATCAAGTTTAAGAGTCTATAGATACTTGTGGCTTCCATTTGACAAATACGAAACGAACACTGTATATATTATCTATATTGTATAATTCATTATATATGATCATAGGACACTAAGATGTTTGCAGGATTAAGTGACATATCTGTATTCACACTTGCCCAAATAGCAATTACGTTCGTTGCCCTGAAGCGCAGCTTTTTAGTCAATAAATTATCTCATAAGCAGAAACTATATTTACAGGTTTCTTAAAACCTTGAAAATGACTGATGTAAAGTTTGCTCCACCATTTACAATATATAATTGTGTAGGGACTGTTTATCAGTGTTCCGTCGTAATTAATCTGTATGCTTGTAAAGTATGGTGAAATTATATGCATATGGTATGACCTTTGTCCTGCTATATAAATATTACCTTCTATATCTACCGCGAGACTGCGTGGAGAAATGAGTCTGTCATGCTGATCAACACGCTGTACAGTACCGTTAAGATCCATACTTGTCACACAGTGCTTGCCTTCATCTGATACATATAGTGTTTTCTCGTCCGGACTGAGTGCAATGTAACATGGCTGTTCAAACAAGTTGTGTCCTTTGTCATCTGTTGAGATTACTTTTAATATATGTCCATCTAAATCAATGACTTTTACAGAGCCAGGATTCAGAAAAGAGACAATCAATGAGTTGTTTGTATAAACAATACCACAACAGTCACCAATAATGTTTACTTCCTTTACGACAGACAATGTATTTCCAACCTTTATGAATACGAGTTTAGTATCACATAAAACGACAATCTGCTTTGGTTCTACACGCGTTATAGCCCATGGCCGTGTAGCTAGTTTTATACAAGATAACACTTTATTACTATACACGTCAATTGTCTTAACACTGTAAGAAAGACAATCAACCAAAGATAATATGCTATTGTCTAACAATACTCCACCTATAATCCAGCCGTTATCACGTGTATCTGTAGAATGACCGGTATTGACTTCACGTGTATAGGTCAATGATAACCGATGTTCAAGGGAGTGACGACACCTTTTAATCAAACGTAAACCTTTACACGGTAAAAAAATATTAAGCGGAAAACTCTGTGTAGACCGACAAGGGCATTCTGGAATAGTACATGGTTTCATTAACTCTTTTATAAAGCTGTCGTATTGGTTTGATTGTCAGCCTTAATAGCAGGGATCATCGATTTACGTTGTTTTTCCACATCACTAGACATCTCTACAAAGACAGCAATCGCATCACACATTGTAGACATGGATTCAGTCGATTTGGTATTCTTGTCACTTACGGTCTGGGCCTCTTTCGAAGTACTTTTTCCACAACGTCGGCGTGCTGGACGAGATGGAGCGGGCAACCCGGATAACCTAGGATGACGAGTTGGACTAGGTGGACGACGAGAACTGATCACTGGTTTGCGTTGTAGTTTTTCCATATAACTAGTCTTTTCAAGATCAGCAGACATCATATTACATTTGGTAGACACTAATTCAGTAGATTTGATAGATTTTTCACTTACGGTCTTGGCCTCAATCAAGGTACTTTTTTCACGACGTTGGCGAGCTGGACGATGTTGATCAGGTGACCAAGGTGACCAAGATGACCAAGGTGACCAAGATGACCAAGAGAATGAAAATGGCCAAGGTGACCAAGATAACCAAGGTGACCAAGATGACAAAGTTGACCAAATTGAACTAGGTGACCAAGATGACCAAGATGAACGAGGTATGCGAGGTGAACTTATCACTGATTTACATTGTTGTTTGTCCACATTACAAGACCTCTCTTCAATGACAGCAATCATCGCATCACACGTTGGCGAAACTGATTCAGTCTGTGCCTCTATCAGAGTACTTTCTCCAATACGTTTGCGAGCTGGACGAACTACAGCGGGCAAGCCGGATAACCAAGGTGAACGAGTTGAATCAGGTGGACGACGAGAATTGATCACTGGTTTTCGTTGTTGTTTTTCCGTATAACTAGTCTCTTCAATGTCCGCAGACATCATATCACATGTGGGAGACACTGATTTAGTCGATTTGTTATCCTTGTCACTTACGGTCTAGGCCTCTACCAAAGTACTTTGTTCGAGGGAATCTAATATCCGATAAGTCTCGGACATGCACTTCTTTAACAAACAGCATCTGGATATGCACTATGTCATCCTATATTCTTCGATGCAACTTCTTCGTAAGTAGTTGTGATGAGATCGGCGATTACGCTTATCGGGGATTTATGTTTCCACTTTTGTCAAATTCTGTCGCGCTATTGTTAATAAACTCTACCATACTTTACACTGTTTGTGTTTGATGGTATCACAAAGAGAACAGCAGCATGCATCATGGATTCTAAATAAGTATTCAAATTATTTTCCTTTTCCTTTAGTAAACAAACTTTCTTCTCACGAAGTAAACTTTTGTTTTTGGCATGTTTTCTCCCTCTTATTACTGATGGTGTCGAGCTAGTCCAGCCGTTTTGTTTGTTTTGTCCAAGGGTCACATAGGTGGACAATACAACCAACCTGCATTTTCCTCTTTATCTTCAACTTTAGATGGGCCATATAGATTACCAGTATTCAAGGCATGGATGTCTACCTGACTCATCCCAGATACCTACATGGCGGACAGGACTTACTGAAATGAACAAAGAATGATATTTTCAATGACACAAATGTCAAATGTCATCTTATCATTAGTATATTCGTACTTTTTAAGGAAAACGAATCCTTTTTAAAGCAAACACCCAATTTATGAGAAAAATTACGTATATTTGTTTTTATGTTCGTAGACTAATCTACGTCCACACCTATGAATCTTTCGGAAATGGTCCTACATTTATGAGAGATTTTTTCTTCCTAGTATGAGATTCAGGAAGTTATCTGCTACTCTGCAATAGCCAAGACTAACAAGTTATAAATGATTTGATTTAACCTGTTAGCTAAATGTAAATCGTATCAATGAAATATATATAGATGCTAGCTCTTTCCGAAAAAGAAAATGTTATTTTATTTTAAGGAGCATAAATAGATATTAGTGTAATTGACTAGACGATGATAATATTCATGTCATGTTTATTTCATGATGACAAAATGTTTCGAATTTGTTTTGCTGTCGTCTTTTATAACAAAACAGAAAACAATAAAGTAAAGACTTAGAACATTTAGATTTCATTTATATTATGAACGAAGTTTAAACGTAAGGGCCAGGATGACCCTTAATCGATCACAAGCATGATCGTCTAAAACCAAATTTGTAATAGATAATTATTGGGTAAATTTGTACATATAAGCCAATTTCTGATGCAACCTGGCGACTGCCCTTTTCAACCAGTCAATGGCTCGAACAAATTATGTAGGGGGTCACAATTCTACTAACCAGCAGACGACTTAGAAAAAAGATTTAAGCCAAAGGAACAATTGCTCATAATGACAAATTTATCCTTTTGCCACAATGTCAGATAAATAATTCTACTTTCATTTAGAGTTATTTTATCTCCTTGGCAAGTTGTTTTCAACGTTGTCTACTGCAGATGTGTCGTATCTTTGAAATGGTTAATTATATCTTGATATCAGACAAGAACTTGAATAACATAATACACGAGTGAACAAGACGGTCCTCAATCGATCAACTGGGGTGAAGCTACTGTAGCAAATATGTTACTTCTGAATGTTGGCGAAATGTTTTTAAGGTTAGAATGGAACTGCAAGGATTGGACACAGTTAATAAAATACCTTAAAAGAAAATGACCTTTGTTATAAGACATTGAATCTTCGAACAAAATGAAAGGAAACTACCAACGGAACATTCTTGTGGAGCTACGTTGATACCGATCAAGTGATTCAGAAGGAGATGTTTATTTAAGTTTTAATTTCATTTAACCCCATTTCTGATGTCTCCTGCCGGCTATGTCTTCCACCAAATCAACGCAGCTCCAACGTTTTATGTAGCGGGCCATTCAGAGAAAAGTTCTGCTAATTATCATCAAAATGTGAGACTAACTTTCAGAGGAAAGTAATTATAGGTTGTGTACACTTACCCCTTATCTGAATCCACCTGTTAGCAGTTTTTTTTTTCAACAAATCACCATCTTGTTTTACAGTTTTTGTTAAATATCACCTTAGAGACATTTTTACAAAAATATCTTTGAATTTCGACAAACTGATTAAGTGGAAAAGCCTTTTAAAAGTTACGGCATTCTATCTCATTTTCTGAAGCCGCAACATTTAATGTTAGAGATATAATTTAAATCTTTCAACAATTTTGAACGAAACGATACATCGGATGGACAGTTAGTGATCAAAATAGGTCAAGTTGAGATTTTGCCAGTTTCATTTCAGAAAGGTTCTTGGGTTATTGAAGAAAAAAAAATTCTCACACATGTTACCTTTTTGCGAAAAAAACCATTTATGTTTTTTTGCAGTCGGTAAATAATTCCCCGCGAACTGCAGTTAGCTCCTTGCTTGCAGCACACTCAGTTATTTACGTCAATTACGAGTCCAATCGACCTAAGCAAAACAAGTAAAAATCATCATCAGGTTAAGCTTATATTTAACTTTAAAATATAGCCAATATTTTGAATTCAGGAAATGATGATGACAGGAACAACAAATAATCAACTTGCCCTTCATAAAGTACTTCAAATAAAACGATTCCATAATTTACGGAGCTACATTTGTGACAAGTCAAAATAACGTTTCCTATAATTTCTGTCGTTTTCCTTTTGGTTACTTATTCATCATTTGCGTTACGCTAATAAAATGACGTCAAAGTATGACGTCATATTACAGGAATTTGGATTGGTAACTTCCGGAAAGTCAAGAATCCCTTATGAGTTGTTATTTGAACTCGTTTTAAAAATAGACAACGAGTGTTATTAAACGGAAATTATCACACATAAAATTTCTTGTGCTCGTTCCTTTATCTAGTACGTATTATCATATGTAATCATTTCCTCTAGAAGTTTGTTTTTGTTTCGATATTTTCTGTAAATCAATCAAAACGTAGCAGAATCGTGACTGCATCGAAAACTCCACTATGGACACACTTTTTTGAAAGACGGTATAGCAAAGTTTTGCAAAGTTCATACACATTACCTATCGACGGGAAACATCGCCGGCTTCGCCGTTGATTTGTTTACCGTATTATTCCCGATTCTCGATAATCATTTAAGGCATCGATTTATGGCATATATTATATGTTAATAACAATTATAAGATATGATACGATATTGCTAAAGACCCTCACTGTGATCATATTATTCATTCCTCCCATTGTTATCAAAAGTTGTCTTAAATGAATGCGTCCATGGCGGTCTGTTACCGTTAACATGTTTACTGTTAATGTTGTCATTACTCAACAATGAATCAGTCATCTATATAATCTGTCATTGTTATCTTTATTGTATATATGTAACACTTTCAGGCAGAGTGAAACGATCATATACACGTAACTTTGGTATAGAATATATCGTATTCCTCATGTAAAACATAATCTAATTTAGTGACGGTAACGTTCATATAATGACATTATTTACTTAAATTACAGTTGTTGTTTTTTGTCATAATTACTCCCGAGTTGTTTCTTATTTGAAATGAAACTATCCATGACGAACAGTGAATATCCTGGTCACTCATATCATGGCGGTAAGCTGACCTTAACATGCCTTTTATAATTTGTTTGTGAACCACTACTCGAGTGTGACGAATATCCCGGACTGGAATATCCTGGCAGGTAGCAGATGTGTGTTTCATGGCTGTCTGTCAACCAATACTACAGTTTGACCAATATACCGGTAATTGATACAACGGTGACGAGCTTACCTACCGATGTGTAGTGTGGCCTCTGTTAACACTACTCATGTATGACGAGTATCCCAGTCAGTTATATCACGGTAGAACTCGTGGGTAGGTTAGCTAGCCATCGGGATATAACTGACCGGGGAGCTCGAAATACTCGAGTAGTTATTGATTGTGTGTTGTTTTACCCCGCTTTCAACAACGTTTCAGTTATATCACGGCGTTTCTTTGGTTATTAGTTACTAGTAATATTGGTCAATTTATCCTGTCACCAGCCAGTCAGTCGTAATGTTAGCCCCGCGACCCTTATCGCCAAGTAGGACAGCCATTACTACCATTGTTAAATCCTTTTTTACCTGAATCTTCGGCAGTTATATCAAGACGGCTATATGATATACACATGTGCGTTAATGTGACCTTCTCTAAATCACTACTAGAGTACGACGAGTACATTGGTAAGTTATATCACACCGGCTAGCTGCCATACCCATATGTTTTGTGGCTTTCTGTCAACCCTTACTCCAGAGTTAGCTGACATACCCACGTGTGTTATGGATTTCTGTCAACCACTTCTCGCTCACGACGAGAATCTTGGTAGGTTATATAACAACGGCTAGCTGATCTCCCCTTGTTGTTATGTCTACTGTCAACCACTTCTCGTTCACGAAGAAATTCTTGGTAGGTTATATAACGGCGGCTAGCTGTTCTGCCCTTGCGCTCTAGGAACTTCTGTCAACCCCTACTCGAGAAAGACGAGTTTCACAGTCATTTATATCACGACAACTAGCTGATCTACCAACATGTGTTATGAATGTATGTCATACCTACACATGTATCTTGTGATCTTCTGTCAACCACAACTAGAGAACGACGAGTATCCCAGTCAGATGAATCACGTTAGCTTGCTGACCTACCCATTGTGCTTTATGTATTTATGTCAAGTCTTACTCGAGAACAACGAGTATCCCAGTCAGTTGTATCACGTCAGCTAGCTGACATACACACGTGTGATATAAATATCTGTCAACCACTTATCACTCATGACGAGAATCTTGGTAGTTTATATTACGGTGGCTAGCTGATCTGCCCTTGTATTTTATGTATTTATATCAACCACTTCTCGAGTATGACGAGACTCCTGGACATTCTTATTACGGCATATAACTGACCTACCACCGTGTGTTGTGGCTTTCTATTAACCAGGACTCTAACGAGCATTGCTGTCAGTTATTTCAAGGAGGCTAGATGATTTACCCATGTGTGTTGTGAAATTATGTCAACCCTTACTCGAGAACGACGAGTATGAGTATCACAGTCAGTTATATCACTTCAGCTAGGTGATCTAGGCACGTGAAGGTTGAATTGCTGTCAACCACTTGTGAAATGGCGCCTTGTGAAGACACACTCTTTCTGCTTTTTTTTATATATTTATGACAACCAGGACTCTCGAGAGTATAACGAGTTTCCCTGTCAGTTATATCACGGAGCTTAGCTGAACTACATATGTCCTCTGTGACCTTCTGTCAAACACTACTGAAATACGTAGTAAATCCTGGTAAGATATATCACGACGGCTAGCTGATCTAACTAAGTGTTGAAAGCGGAGTAAAACACAAAACAATAAATCCATCCTTGAGTATTTCGAGAATCCCAGTGGCTAGCTCACCTACCCATATTTTTTTTGACTTTCAGTCAACCATTACTCGAGTTTGACGAGAATCGTGGCCAATATTATCAAGGCGTGTAACTGACCAACACGGTGGATAGCTGACATACCCATATTTATTTGACTTTCTGTCAACTATTATTCGAGTTTGACGACAATCTTGGTCAGTTATATCACAGCGGCTAGCTTTCTTACCCATGTGGTTTATGGCTTTCTGTCAACTTATACTTGAGTATGATGAGAATCCTTATAAGTTATATCACGCCGGAAAGCTGGCCTACCTATATATTATATGACACTCTTTCAACCATTACAATAGTTTGACTAGTATCCTTGACAGTTATATAACGCCGGCAACCTGACCAACTGATCTATCCATGTATTATATAACTTTCTGGCAGCCATAACAAGAGTTTTACTATTATCATTGTCAGCTATATAATGCCGGCAAGCTGACCAACTGATCTATCTATGTATTATATGACTTTCTGTCAGCCATAACAAGAGTTTTACTATTATCATTGACAGTTATATAATGCCGGCAAGCTGACCAACTGATCTATCCATGTATCATATGACTTTCTGCTAACCATTTCAATAGTTTGACTAGCATCCTTGACAGTTATATTACGCCGGCAAACTGACCTACCCATGTATTGTATGACTTTCTGACAACCATAACAAGAATTTGACTAGTGTCATGGTCAGCTACATCTTCGGTACCCAGGCTATTCATAAACTATATGATACCCTGGGCAAATTCCTCCGTAACAACACTGTTATTTTAATATCGCAAAATGTTTGTATCATGCGGCCAATCAAAAGGCTGCATTTCACCTGATAAATTATTCATGAGTACGGGATTTTTACAGCCAATTTGCCCAGGGTATCATATATTTTATGAATAGCCTGGGTACCGAGGATGGGTCAGCTAAGTAACGCCGGCAAACGAACCAACTGACCTACCCATGTATTTTATGACTTTCTGCTAACCATAACAAGAGTTTGCCTAGTATCATTTTCCGCTATGTAACGCCTTCAAGCTGACAAACTAATCTATCCATGTAGTTTATGACTTTCTGCTAACGATAAAAATAGTTTGATTAGTATCGTTTACAGCCATAAAACGCCGCCAAACTGACCAACTGATCTATCCACGTATGTTATGATTTTCGGCTAACCATTACACGAGTCATTACACTGACTAGTATCAGTGTCAGCTATATAACGCCAGCAAACTGACCAACTGTTCTATCCATGTATTATTTAACTTTCTACCTACCATAACAAGAGTTTGACTTGTATCATTGTCAGCTATATAACGCCTGCAAGCTGAACAACTGATTTACCCATCTATTTTATGACTTTCTGCTAACCATTACACTAGTTTGACTAGTATCATTGTCAGCTATATAACGCCGGCAAACTGACCAACTGATTTACCCATGTATCATATACCTTTATGTTAACCATTACAATATTTTGACTACTTTCCTTGTTAGCTATATAACGCCGTAAACTGACAAACTGATCTATCCATGTATTATGTGACTTTCTGTTAACCACTACTTGAACATGACGATTTAATTAGGCAAATTTTCTGTAACCTTTTTCCTGATACAAACTATATAATGACGCCTTGTACCGGAGAAGATCATGAGAAAAGGAGAACTTGAAGTTTAACGCCATTTTAAATAGTGTATTCAGATCAAATAACATACTGTGTAATCATGATACATATTATTTCGCAAATGCCGTTATGAGGTCGCTTCAAGAAGGCCAGTATGATTAAATGTTGAAAAAAGAAGATCGTGATCTGACCGCAAAGGTATGCAAAGTGATTTGTATATATTGGTCGCAAAACCCTGAAGGTCTGTTTTCGTGTCATGTGGCTAATATTATAGTTGTAAATATGATCAGCTGTCAATAGCGGTAGGATGGGTATGCAGTGTAACAAGAGCGAACTTGAGTGCATAGTTCATGTTAGATCACGCATTATTGTTCAAGCTAGATTTTCTTTCAAATGTATTTCAAAGTCAAGTTTACCAGATTCAGTGATATTTCAGATAACAAAAAGATAAAGGTACATGAGTATAGTCTAATCAATTCGTCAAGTACATGGTTTATAGACTTGTCAGCTAACAAAATATGACATAAATAGTGAATTAGTTACTAAGGCCAAAATAAAACAAAATCGAACTCACAATTATTTAGCCTGTCGATAAATGTTCCATTATTCAATCCGTATAACTCCAACGTTTTAACAACTTTACCATATCAACCCTGAAGAAGAGTATATAATGCATATTATTTTTAATATAAGTGAATAAAACAGACAATATGATATCTTATATAAACATTGAAAGGATCGACGTCATGTGAGCTATCCAATTTTAATACAGCTTTAAGTTTGAACTTTAACTCTTTCAGCGTCTATGGCATTGTTAATATTTTTGGAAACAATACAGATTCGTAACGAGCTGTCTCACCTAATATCAGCATTGCCTTTTAGTTATCAAAAAACATGCGCGTATGTGCACCTGGGCATTTGCCTTCGCAAAAACCTAGTTTCAGCAGATTTATTTCCACTTACTTTGTTAGAAAAAGCTAATAGAAAGAGAAAGAATTGTGTCGCACATAGTTTTCAAAAGTGCTCCAGTTGAATTAACATCTATAAAATAGTTCATTTAATTGGAACATTCGCATAATGAATACATAACAAGGTATGTTTAATAAATATGTCTATGTGAACTTGTTATGTAACGTATTTATCGTGCCACAGTAGGATTTGCATTGCCACTAAAGTTTGTTTATATTGAATTTTGGCATAATGAATATCTAACAATGTATTTTTAATAAACATTTCTACGTAAACTGTATTGTACTAAATATTCATCATGGGGTAGTTCAATTTACCCGAACACTATCTATACAAGAATCATACATGAAGCTGTGGAGATACAGAAGAGTGTTCTGTCTACGGTCAAAAAG
Source organism: Serripes groenlandicus (assembly GCA_031761405.1). Lineage (NCBI taxonomy): Eukaryota > Metazoa > Mollusca > Bivalvia > Cardiida > Cardiidae > Serripes > Serripes groenlandicus. The sequence continues at coordinate 2,042,512 of JASEVX010000021.1, forward strand.
TGTGTACGGAATATGCAGTCTGGTCCGGATATTCATTGTTAACGTTTCTGTATTCGTTGCGACACGCATGTCAACACATGTGTTCGTCTTAGTTTGTGTTAATTGACCGCAAATACATGCACACATCACTCGGTCTACTCGGTCCATTATAATCGAGTTGTTGTATACATGTATATAGCGAGACTTTTCCACTCTAACCGAATAAAAGAGAAACTGACATGAGTGTGCGTTGGCTGTTGTATATATGTATATAGCGGGACCGGTTAATTGATCATTCACGAAGGAGGTACCTTGTCTAACGTTTTAAACTGCTGGTTCCGAATGGTGCTTTCCTAAGTACATGAACATGGTCAATTAATATCAAAGTTTTTTTAAGCATAAGATGATGTAGGGCACAAAAACAGCATTGCTAAAAGAATGGCATATAGTTTGAGTTACAATTCGTAAGAAGTCTAAGCTTGAATGTCTAAAGGATGTATATTTACATAGTGACACATGATTTACACATATTTTTACAATAAATAGAGGATCTCTGTTTGTTTTGAGTGAATATGGAATATATCTCATCGAGAAGTGATATAATTGAATATTTTCACGATCGCGTAGTGCGAGTGAAAATGTTAAAATTGTATCACTTCGAGTTGAAATATATTACATATCCACTCAAAACAAACACATTTTATTTTTATTTTATGATAATTGATGATGAAAAAATGGAACTATTTGGTGTCTTCATACCAGCTCAGACGCTGACGAATATGTGTGAATGTATTTATTTACTACACAATGTCAGACAATGGCAATAAGTCCGATTTGGGAAATTTACGGAATACGGAATTATGCATGGGTATATATAAGATAATGTTTTATCAAATGACAATGCTTGTATTCGATCTAATGATATACACATTACGTATTTCTTTATATATATAACGTGTGTAGTATAACATGACTGCAAACTAGGAAAATGACGTCAAACTATATCACTCACAGTGTGGGTGATATGGATTATTTCTCACTGATAGAACGCAGTATCTCATCGTTTAGCGTTAAATAAATGGGTACATTTACATGTTGAAACATTATTTTGAAATATCTTCACAATATTTAGGTATATTTACATAGTGACACATAGTGACACATGATTTACACATATTTACACATATTTTTACAATACATAGAGGATCTCTGTTTGTTTTGAGTGAATATGGAATATATCTCATCGAGAAGTGATATAATTGAATATTTTCACGAACACGTAGTGCGAGTGAAAATGTTAAAATTGTATCACTTCAAGTTGAAATATATTACAAATCCACTCAAAACAAACACATTTTCTTTTTATGTTATGATAATTGATGATGAAATAGTGGAACTTTTTGGTGTCGTCGTACCTGTTCAAACGCGGACGAATCGGTGTGAATGTATTTGTCGCTACACAATGTCAGACAATGACAATAAGTCCTATTTGTTAAATTTACGGAATACGGAATTATACATGGGATAAAGTTTTTATCACATGATAATGCTTGTATCCGATCTAATAATATACCCATTACGTATAATTGACGCCTTACCTATATCACTCACAGTGTGGGTGATATGGATTATATCTCACTGATAGAACTCAGTATATCATCATCGTTTAACATTAAATAAATAGGTATATTTACATGATGAAACATGATTTACACAAATGTTCACAATATATTGGTATATTTTCATGGTGAAACATTGTTACGACATATCTGCACAATATATTGGTATATTTACATGGTGGAACTTGATTGAAACATAACTTTAAAATAAAGGGTATAGTTACATAGTGACATATCATTTTTGTCGGCACCACCTTTGTAAATTAATTTAAAAACGACTTTTTGGCTGAAGTAGAATATTTCTTTTAAACAGTTCGGACATCGAAACAGGCCCCTTGTAGGAGAGAAAAGCTGATCTGAAACCAAACTGTTTGCTTAGGCCATCAACGAAAATGAGACCAGCGAGCGAAGAGACAATATGCAGTCTTACAAATACGATAGCTTAAATCGAGACCAGTGAGCGAAAGGACAATATGCAGTCTTACAAATACGATAGCTTAAACCAGACCAGCCAGCGAAGAGACAAAATGCAGTCGAATAAATACGATAGCTTAAAATGAGACCAGCGATCGAAGGGACAACATGCAGTCTTAAAAATACGATACTTATGTGAACACATTATGGAACATGTTCGTGCTTTTCTAATGTTTTTCAGAATAGCGAAGAGACAATATGCAGTCTTACAAATACGATAGCTTAAATCGAGACCAGTGAGCGAAAGGACAATATTTTGAATGCAGTTGAACAACTTGTGCCAAAAGGAGTATTTTCTCATTGTTAACATTTTATCCTTTTGCCACAATGTTTTCGAAAGTCAACTGCTGTAAAGACGTCGCAAATAGTCTGTATGTGGTAAAGGAATGCATACATAGTTAGATATAATATACGGGAGTTAACGGTTATGTGTATATGACACAAAATTAGTCCACACAAGTTAAAAAAGGTGCCAGTTGAATTAAGAGGCACATTCCGATACTATTCATTGCTTTATATCTGTGTTCAAAGATTACTTGATCGTTGCATTGTCTTAAATATATTATTGGTTCAGTTTTAACCGGGTTTACCGCCGTTTTCATTATTTGTTCATTTATATCACGGCTACATCTAACACTTATCCAATAATTCTTGGTAGCGAAATACTGCCAAGAAATACCACGACGTCTTCTTGGTAATTTGTCAGAATTGCCGGTAATCAAGTGACACCGATGCGTCAGTCGTAATGCGTCAGGAGAAAAATTATTTATACTATTCTAAATATATTTCATATGACCCTACCAGGTATCTTGCCCTAGTCTCCCGCGTTAACTACTACCCCACGGAGATGGTTGATTGTGTAATACAATTGATTGGATGAGATGGTTGAGTGTGTAATACATTTGATTGGATGACATGGTTGATTGTGTAATACAATTAATTGTATGAAATGGTTGATTGAGTAATACAATTGATTGGTTGATGATAGTTGATTGTGTAATACAATTGATTGGATAAAATAGATGATTGTGTAATACAAATTGATTAGATGAGATGGTTGACTGTGTAATACAATTGATTGGATGAAATGTTTGATTGTGTAATACAATTGATTGGATGAGATGGTTGAGTGTGTAATACAATAGAAGACAGTGGTGCAGAGGTAGAGCGTCGGCCTCTCACATCAAAGGTCCCTGGTTCGAGTCCCGTGATGAGCGGGTCCTGACTTTGGGATTTTTCCACACAATCGGCGCGAGTACTGGTTAAGTATCCAGGAAGCAGACATCGAGCGTGATTAATATAAGCTTAAAGCTTGTTTCGCAATCGATTTAAAATAAATAAGTTTAAACTAATACAATTGATTGGATGACATGGTTGATTGTGTATACAATTGATTGTATGAAATGGTTGATTGTGTAATACAATTGATTGGTTGATAATAGTTGATTGTGTAATACATTTAACTTGATGAAATGGTTGATTGCGTTTTACAATAGATTGACCTTTTAACGACGTTTTCAATTACATGATTAATTACAGTATGTCTGAAATACGTTTATCCTTGGTTTTATCTGACTATCTAGCACTTTTACTCTACCGACACACTATTCCTTCCTTAAAAATGTGCACGTGTAACGTTTTTATCAATTTGTGGAATACCATTGAGACCTATCCCAAAAAAAAATCCGTCGATAAGAATGAATGTTCGAGCTGAGCTTCGATCTCACAATCCCCGACTAGACCGGCCTAATCGATATCAACATTACTCAGAGTGGAGTTATAGACTCAAGCCAAGTTACGCAAAACAGACCTTTGAAGGTATTTACCTTTCATCACAGCCATTTTTCTAATCAAATGATATTCTTGTATAGCCAGCAAGGTGTTTCATCATAACCATTATTTCGATTAATGATATACCTGTATAGCCAGGTGTTTCATGATAACCATTAGTTCGATTAATGATATACTTGTATAGTCAGGTGTTTCATCATAACCACTAATTCGATTAATGATATACTTATATAGACAGGTGTATCATCATAACCATTATTCCGATTAACGATATACTTGTATAGCCAGGTGTTTCATCATAACCATTATTCCGATTAACGATATACTTGTATAGCCAGGTGTATCATCATAACCATTATTTCGATTAACGATATACTTGTATAGCCATGTGTATCATCATAACCATTATTTCGATTAACGATATACTTGTATAGCCAGGTGTATCATCATAACCATTATTTCGGGACCTGTAAGAAGCTTGTATGACTAGATGTTGAACCGCAAGGGTATGCAAGCTGATTTGGATATATGTTTGGTTGCAAAACCCCGAATGTGAGTTTTCGTGTGACATGGCCAATAATATAGTTAAAAATATGATAAGCTGTCAGCGAATGAATAATGGGTATACAGAGTAATAAGAACGAACTTGAGTGCATAATTTATGTTAGATCACGCATATATGTTCATGCTCAATTTTCTTTCAATTGTATTTCAAAGCCGATTCCACCAGATTCAGTGTTATTTCAGATATCAAAAAGATAAAGCTATAGGTTCAGGTTTATAGTCTGATATATACGTTAGGTACATGGTCTATTGACTTGCCAGCTAACAAAAAATATAGAATAAATAGTGAATAGGTTACTAAGCAAAAATAAAAAAATATTTAACCTGTCGATAAATGCTCCATTATCAAATCCTTATAACTCAACGTTTAAACAGCTTTACCGTATCAACTCTGTTGAAGAATATTTATAATGTTTAATAGTTTAAAGTTTCAAAGTTTACAAACGAACACAAACCAATATCGTCTAGTATATAAACACTGAAAGGATCGACGTTATGTGAGCTATTAGATGTCGATACACCTTGAAGCATGGTTTCGAAGTTAATTCATTATGTCTGAAATAGACATAATTTCTCCAACGGTTACAAAAATTATTAGTAGTGTTTGTTAGCATGCGAAATTGTGCACCTGGGATTTTGCTTTCACCAATACCAAGCTTCAACAGATACATTGCCCTTGACCTTGTTAGAATTAGCTAATAGAAAGAGGAACCATGTACATATTGTTCAAACGACTTTGCTTAACAGTTATATAACTTTACAACAATGCTTTTCAGCATATAAAATTGTGCACTTGCTTCAAACATATTATGTAATGTAGTCATCATGCGCCAGTCGAATTAACATCTATAATACAATCCATTTAAATTGAATGTTCGTATGATAAATACGTAAAAAGGTATGTTGAATTGATATTTCTATGAGAACTTATTAAGTAATGCATTCCCCATGCGACATATGAATAAACATTGCGGCTATAATCCATTTACATTCAATATGCACCTAATGAATACATTAGAAGGTATCTTTTTACAAATATTTCTATGTGGAATGTATTGTGGTAAATAGTCATCATGGGACAATTCTACTTACACTAACAATACCTATATTTAACAGGATCAGTTACCACACATACTCCCTCCTGCTTTAAAACTGTGAAGATACTGTTGATTGTGCTTACTATGATCAAAAGGTGTGAACGCAATATGCAGCCTAGTCTGGTTCTCATTGTAAACGTTTCTGTAACCTTTGTATGTCAACATGCATTTTGTTTAACAGTTGATTGTGAACAATCTATTGACAACGAGGACGTGCACACATAAATCGGTGCAAAAGAGTTCATGCTCAAGTGCAGTCCGAAGTTTGTATCGTTTAATCCACCGTGCCCGGACAGTTAACATGGGGTTTAGAAAAGGGAGTCCCTTGTACGATCCCCGCTCGCTACGATCAAAGTGGAGTACGGCACATATAATTGAACATGTCCAAATTAAGCCTTCGGGTTGGTCTATCAGGTAAATGTGTGCAATAAAGTCCATTATTGAGACATAACTTATGGGTATAAAATATGAGTATATTTACCAAATGACACATTATATTTGTGTCGGAATCACATTTGTAAATTAATTTAAAAAACAACTCATTTTATTTTTGAAACGATGTAAAATGATGCGTAGCTTTATTAACGACTTATTCTTATTCTTTGCCTTTCAATGCTGATTTTATTCAATTGTACAATACATGTTAAACTATGCATTCAAAATGGGCCAAATCCAAGTCTAGGAATATCAAGATAAAAAGGTTCAAATCTGCAACCAATAGTATAGAACATGACGTGTATGTGCAGGCTGGTCTGGCTCTATACTGATTCCACATACCTCACACCTTCGCCTACGTCAAAATGTTAAATAAATATGTTGGCTATAATTAATGTATAGGACACGTTTAAAGAAATAAGTACGTGTCAACTTTATATTGCGTTTTATAACGTTTGCAGTAGTTTATTAGTAAAGACACGACGTTTTCTGGGTAATTGACTAAGACTTTCGATAACATAATGACACCGATGCGTAGATCATTATGCGACCACCCCCTCCACACACACATACACACATAGCCAAACAGGGAAGCCTTTACTACCATTCTTAAAGTATTTGATATGACCCGACCTGGGATCTAATCCTGGTATACCGCTTATAATATTACAACACAAAGATGGTTGATTGTGTAATACAATTAATTTGTTGGCATGGTTGATTGTGTTTCAGAATAGATTGGCGTTTTAATGCCATTTTCAATAAAATTATCAGTTGTGTCATGTCTTCAAATAAATTAAGCCATGTTATTATCCGGCTATCTCGCACGTTTACCCTGCGTACACAATACTCTTCCCCGACAACTTGCCACGTGGAGCTTACGCGCCCATTGTGAAAGACAGATGAGGCCTCTCCAGCAATTTCCATCGGGAAGAGTGAATGGCCGAACTGAGTTTCGAACTTAAAAATCTCGACTCGACAGTTCTCGATGTTACAAAGAGCAATTAGAGTAGATCCATTATACTCAAATACACTATCCGCAAAACACAATTCGAAAAACCGACATTCGAATATGTTGACATACATAATATTATGATCTTATTATTTATGTGTATAGTAATGAGTTTCTCAATTGCAGTTATTTGGTCACTTCAATAATGTTTGTACGACTAGATAGATGTTGGACAAGGGAGTTCCTGATCTGTCTGCACAGAGATAGAAGCTGATTTGGATGTTTGTGTCCGCAAAACCTCAAAGGTCGTATTTGTTGTGATGTGGCCAATATTAGTTTTAAATATGATCAGTTTTCGCGAGGGAAGAATTGGTTTGCAGTGTAACAAGGTCGAACTTGAGTGCATAATTCATGTTAGATCACGCATAAATGTTGATGTTTGATCTTCTTTTCAAATGTATTTAAATGTCGTGTTCACTAGATGCAGTTTTATTTCAGATAGGAAAAAGATAAAGGTAAAGCTTTATCTAGTTTGATATATATGTTAAAGGGGTATGACAGTATTTTTTGTCATTGACAGGAAATTTAGAAATAATATATATATATTTTAAAATATATTATATTTATGTGTGTTTTATAAAGGAATAAAAAATAAAGGTCTTTTAAAAAAAACTATTAGAAAGGTATTTTCTTAATATCGTACGTATTAAGTAAGCTATTTAAAACTTGGCGCCAAACGACGCACTGTATTGTGGGAAGATCTCATTTAAATACCACGTGATATCAACAGCGGATGGTTTAAAAAACAAAGATGGCTACGCGAATGAAACGCGTAACGCATTCGGCAACAAAACGGGGAAATGCTGCGCAATCCAAGATTAGTCAATTAGTTAACCTGCGTGATCAAATTGACAGGTGGGAGGATTTCTCGCTGGAAAATAATTGCAAGCACGACGCTGAAGTAGCGAGGCTACTTCGACAGGTGAGGATTTTTTTTTTTCAAGATTGTATAGCGGATGTGTTTCTTATTAAAAATTCCTGTGTTTTCATATCAATTGCGCATTTCTGTAAGAATGTATCCAATCGATGAACGTAACCAGATTACACGAAACAAATTTTGTTAGTCAGGACTGCAGGACTGACGACTTTCGTATACAGTTGTTTTCAGTTTGCTGCCCGAATTTCGATCTCTACAACCAGTTAACATGTAATTGTGTATCCATCAGATTGTCAATTATTATACAATTTGAAACCAGATATGGATAAAGTATTGTAAATATGCCACCTTGTTTCATTGAACTGAAGAGGCTATTACCTGATTGATTGTATGCAAAATTATTTCAATTGAGGATACATAACTTGATAACCTGTAAACATTCTCTGACCTCAGAATGATGCATTGCTTACCAACATAAATCCAAGTCATTCATGATTTCAATTGTAGTGTAGTAAAATCCTTTTAGAAAGTAGGTCACTACTGTCATGTGTACATACAACATTTTCTTCTGGATTTTCACTCCAGAAAGGATTTAATCAAAACCATTTATATTTGTAAACACTTTTTCCCACATACAACGAATTGTAACAGACAAATTATAAGAAATCTAGGCAAAAAATTGAAAACCAGTATAAATGAAAGTTATAACTAAATAAAACTGTATGACAAATGATTTGTTTAGAGATGTCTGCTGCAGAGGCATCAGAAAGCATCTGTATGTGAGATATATGATAATCAATGTAAAAACTGTCATGGCTATTTTTCAGTAATTGCTAAACAAGATAAGTTATATGTGAATATCTATTATCTAACTTTTTTCTTGTGGTAGATACTGTCACGAAACCATATTGGGTCGAAACATTATATTTATTTGCATTTATGCAGGGTTACCCGGATATCAAATTAATGTTCGCCTCCTGAGGATTTTCTGTTTCAGGAATCGTAACTTTGTACCACTTTCCCCCTGAAAAGGATTGTGTGGGCCCGGATCAGTCTGCACGGACTGTGTAGGCTGATCCAGGTCGATACATTACGCAGAGGCCATATTTTTGGTTTTCTCGCGTGAGAGATCATAGTATGACATAAACTCAGACTACAAAGAATGCGTAAGGGTCAATACTAGAGATATATCGGAGTAGGAGTGTACACATAGTATGACATAAACTCAGACTACAAAGAATACATAAAGGTCAATACTAGAGATATATCTGATTAGGAATATACATATGAAATAAACTCAAACCGCATCACTCTTACTGTGAGATATATCATGATATTGTGTTGTTCTCACATCTATTAATCACAGCATGTAAAATTATGTTTCCTCGAGTTCAATCGCATTGAAATCAGAACAAATAGTAGTGCGTATACGATCATTTGCTACAGCCTCGAAATTAAAATCAACCCCTGGATTGACAGCCCGCGTCTCTACCGACTGAGCTACAGAGGCTCAGCTAATAGAAAGAGAAGTAAATGTGTGTCACGCATAATTTTCAAAAACATTTTATTTACGGTTAATAAAGCTATGCATATGCCCTAAAACTTATTGCGTTAATTATTCACCATGTGATAGTTGAATTTACATTAAAACTAAATTGAATTGTCGCATTATGTCTGGTTAATAACTATGTGAAAAATTCATCATGAAACAGTTAGACTTACACAAACAACACCTTTATTTAACAGGATCATTTACTACCACACAAGAACCACAATTGTCGCCCAACTGTGGAGATACAGATGACTGTGCTGGCTATGGTCAAACCGTGTGTACAGAATATGCAGCCTAGTCTGGTACTCATTGTAAACGTTTCTGGAACCTTTCCAAGATGCATGTCAACATGTTATTAGAGATTTGTCCACTCTAGTCAAAAATGGTCTGACATGACAAGACACTGACATGAATGTGTGTTGGTTATTGTATACATGTGTATACGGAGACTTGTCCAGTTTAATCGAATAACGGCATACATTGACATGAAAGTTTGCGGGTTGTTGTATGCATGAATAAAGAAAGATGTGTTAACTTTAATCTAAAAAGGAAGACACTGACATGAATGTCTGTGGGTTGTTCATTACATGTATATAGGGAGACTTGTCCACCTTAATCGAAAAGATTGATACTAAAATGAATGTGTGATGGTTGTGTTATGGAGACTTGACCACTCTAATCGAAAACAGGTGACACAGACATGAATGTATGTGGGTTGTTGTATACATGTATGTATGGAGACTTGTCCACTCTATTCGAAAACAGGCGACACAGACATGAATGTATGTGGGTTCTGATGTATTTAATTTAATATCATGCTCAACAAGTGAAGTAGTTCCCGGTATGTCTGTCAAAACATCGGCGAACTCTTCCAAAACCATGTCAACCTGCTCCCTCTGTTCAGGAGACAACTCTTTACAAACGTCTACATCTTTTTTAGACTCGTTACCTACTCTAGAAAGACACTCTAAAGGTATCTTCTCATCTACCCAATCTACGTCTGCATTATCTAATTTCCGATCTTCACTATCTTCAATAACGGCCGAACAAACAACTGCTAATATACCTTTATCACTACTACCGTCATCAGCACTTCGCTCATTGTACTGTTTCAACATATTGGCATGAAAAGTATTTTCCTTACCCTTCATATTAATTCTATAATCTACCTTATTCATCACCTTGATCACTTCAAATGGACCCTTCCACTGCAATAATAGTTTATTGTGACTTACCGGAAGTAATACTAGAACCTTGGCACCTATCGGGAAATTTCTGTCCTTTGCCCGTTTGTTATAGTATATCTTCTGTCTAGACTTTGCCTTACTTAACTCATCCTGTGCCATCTTACAGGTCTCTTCGAGTCGCTCACGTAAATCGATTACGTACTGGTATGTCAATTTCACTTCAACATCATTGACCTCGCCAGACCATAACTCTTTCAAAATGCTCAACGGTCCTCTGACCGTCCGGCCATAGAGTAATTCAAATGGGGAAAACCCCATACTTTCCTGTGGCACTTCCCTATACGCAAATAACGCCGCATTAATGTACTTATCCCAATCCTTGGGCCTCTCGCTACACATACGCTTAATCACCCGTTTCAATGTTCCATTAAACTTTTCCACCAATCCGTTACACATTGGGTGGTATGGCGTTGTAGTCAACTAACGTAAGGATAAAAGTCTACTTACCTCAGCCATCATCTTAGATGTGAACTGTGATCCCATGTCCGTCAACATCTCCTCCGGTATTCCCAGTCTACTGAACATATCGACCAATGCTTCCGCTACTCGTTCAGTCTCAATCCCTGGTAAAGCAACGGCTTCCGGATACCTTGTAGCATAATCTACCATGACTAAAATGTACCTGTTTTTCCTGTCTGTCATTGGTTCGATTGGTCCTACTAAATCAACTGCTACACGCTTAAAAGGAGTTTCTATTAATGGCATCTCTCCTAATGGTACTTTTTGAACCTTACCTTTTGGCATCGTTCGTCGACATATATCGCGTGATCTGCAATACCGACTGACTTCCGAACAAACCCCTGGCCAATAGAACTCTGCTAATACTCTGTCCCTAGTATACCTAAATGCCCTGCCATCAATGACTCATGTGCTATCTTTAAAACCGCTTCCCGACACGTCTTAGGAACAACCAACTGATAAGATTGCTTCCGATTAGGAAATTCAAATTCCCTATACAATAGTTTGTTCTTAAACAGATACCTTACCTGTCCGCCCCCTTTGCAATTATGAAAAGTTCTTTCATTCGCCTTTTCTCTCGTCTTCGACAGAGTTTCATCTGTCATCTGCATGTCGCGGTATTCTGCTTGCGATATATCTAAAATCTTACCTGGAACATTTAATTTCCTGTATGGTTTAGGATTTTGTTCTGTTTCCGACCGAGTCTGCATTGCATTTGATACATCTCCGGGTTCCGGATATTTCGCGCCTGTAATGTTACCTACAACTAAATCATAGAGTGGAGTGTCTATACATAACGCCTCCGTTGTACCCTCATAATATGGAGTCTTCACCTCTATCATTGCTACCGGAAAATAATGCTGAGATCCATCGATATATTTGCAACATCTTTCCTTACCTAGGAACTGGTGTTCCTGTACTAAATGATTCCTTACAACTACGCACGTGGCACCCGTGTCTCTCATCATTTCTACTCTTACTCCGTTAACTGTGCCTTCCTTGGTAGGACAATTCCTTTCCATACATGCACCTAGCTGTTCCGAACTATCGTTACACAAATATATGAAACTAGAACTGGCTGTTCGCTTTAATCCCCCACGACACAGACCTCGAGGCTTTCCTCTCCCCTTGAAATATTGGTTACCCTGATTGTGGCTATACCTTTAAAATAGACCAGTACTTGCATTCCTAGTATCTTCACCAGATGTAAATCGTCCACCAGTATCGTCGACAGCAGCCATACTATGCCTACTACCCCTTTTCCTACAATCGTCCGATCTGTGATTTCCACCACAATAGCTACATTTCCAATTAGTGAAAGAATTATTACCTGCCTTCTGCGTACTGGACCCCTGTCGTTGTCCTGTATCGGACCTAAACCCTCTAGCAAACTGATCCTTTTCTTTATTATTTCCACTTAATACAACATTCCTACACCCACCTCTTGCTTCAGCAAATAGATCAGCCTGTACCGCCATCTCATTACCATCTGTAAACATCTTTTCTTTCAAAAATAAATACAAGTCCTTATTGCAAATTGACAACAACTGATCTCGTAACAAAAAATCAATGACGCCTTCGTACGATTTTTCTATCTTTCCTAATTCAAACCAACGTTCGAGATAATTCATTGATCTCCATAAGTACTGAACAAACGTCTCTCCCGTTTCTGGTCTAGCTACTTTGAAACGTTTTCTAAACCCTTCTTCAGTCAACTCAAAACGTTGCAATAATGCTGACTTTAACTTAATATACTCAAAGCGTCCTCTGCAGGTAATCTAGAATAAACATCTAACGCCTTACCTTTCAATAATGCACTAAGATGTAATGACCACTGATCATTCTTCCAACCTTGTGCTTCTGCATATCGCTCAAACCTGGATAGATAACTGTCCATATTATCCTTATCCTCGTCAAACCATGGTAATATCGGTCCTTTGATTTTATGATCTTTAATAAAAGACTTACCTACTCCCTGTTTGGCCAACTCCATCGCCTGCTGATGTTCTAATTGAACTAACTCCAATGCTCTTCTATGCTCCCGATCCCTCAGTTCTTCTTTCTCCCTCTCTAGAACACTCTGTTGTTCCCATAACTTAACTTCTTTCTCTTCCTTCTCTCTCTCGGCTTCTTTCTGTCGTTCTAATAACTCTTAATACTTTCTGTTATTTCTCTCTCTCGAATAATCTGTTGTTCTAATAACTTAACTTCTTTCTCTTCCTTCTCTCTCTCGAATTCACGATCTCTCAGTCTCTGTTCTCGTTCCTTTGCTTGTTCATCTTGAACGAACTTTTTAAGTTCCTCACCTTCATAACCGAACTCCTTGCCTAACTCTATCAACTCCTTCATACTAGTCATGATTAGCAATAGTACTATACGCTAAACCTATATCAAAACTTAATAAACTACAATCTAAGTTAACAATAACTACACTTCATTGGACTTCACATCTATATTTAAATTCTCTGCATATCCTGTACGGTATAATTCACTTTCGAGACTATGCACGACCCTAATTATTTTTAAAATGTTCAGATATCAGTCTTAACACTTTTAAAGCACACCCCTTCTAAAAAGCATAAGCTATTTGTATCAAGTGTAAATACACTGTACAATTGCCAATACAACTAGAATTGTTTTTGCAAAAAACAGATGTCTCCCCTCAAATATCTGTCAAAATCTCTCAAAACATTCCAACCTATAAATTTGGGACAGACAGACAGACAGTCGAGACATGGGTTCTGCACATCGCCTTGATGAGGTGAACATTTGACCCAAGTTTCATGAAAATCCTTCAAGCCGTCTCGGAGATATGGAGCGGACACGAAATAAAGCCTCAAACCTTTGACCTTCAAGTGTGACCTTGACATTGACCCTATATTGTCGAGACGCGGGTTCTGCACGTCGCCTTGATGAGGTGAACATGTGACCCAAGTTTCATGAAAATCCTTCAAGCCGTCTGGGAGATATGGAGCGGACACGAAATAAAGCCTCAAACCTTTGACCTTCAAGCGTGACCTTGACCTTGACCCTATATTGTCGAGACGCGGGTTCTGCACGTCGCCTTGATGAGGTGAACATGTGAGCCAAGTTTCATGAAAATCCTTCAAGCCGTCTTGGAGATATGGAGCGGACACGATTTCGGACAGACGGACAGACAGACAGACAGGACAGACAGACGCCCAGGACTAAAACAATATATCTCCCCTGTATACAGGGGGAGACATAATGAATCTAATAAAGGAATCTTTACAATTAACCTATCCAATTCTACCCTAGTTCGCTGCCGCCTCGATACATCGAGCGAATCACCCCACTTCTGACACCATTTGTCACAAGATGGTCAAGGCCCGGTAACTCACCAAAGTAGAATTGAACACAGATCTTTGAATAAAAATATGTTTAATTTACAGTTATGAAATATATACAATTTTAAATAATCACTTTGTTTCCTGACAAATCGAGAGGCAATAAAGATAAAATTACTCACGCACTCTCATCCACACTCTCACCCAAATCACTCAACCTGTCCAATCACTATACTATCCACGATAGTTGGAAGTGTTCATCACGTTGTCCTTCGGACTCAACGTCTCCCGAGTCGATGTACTCATATACTGCGTCGCGTATATCCTTGGATTCCGGGACCGACAAGCCACACAACTGTGGATATATGGATCTACACGTCCTATGACGGCACTCCTCCTGATGTCCCCCGTTACGACGTCTTATTAAGTTGTGGACTGCGTCACACACACTGGTTCTTCAAACTTCTGCGTTTGGAACTTCCATAGACATAAAACGGCTAAAATTGTTATAAATAACCATGTCTTACAATAATATCAATAATGTTCCGTAAAACCTAACAGCCTACCATGTTATACTCCTATGGTAGCTCATCTCTATACTACTATCGTTTTTCATTTCCCACTTCCATTCTTATCCTTTTCATACAAACATCTTTCCCAATAGCATATTAACACATTGCCTCGCTCCTAACGGACTCAATTTCTGTAAAAAACATTCACTTCGTGAACCAGAAATTCTCTAAATTCAATCATGTAATAATTATCTCAATAACTAACATTGTAAATTTGCACAGATTCCATTCCTTAAATATGCCGAAAACCCCTTTGCACAATAAATAGGAATTTACATACCCATATGCCGTGTGAATTGGTCACATCAACTAAACCTCACCATAACGAGTGAAAACCGTCTGGCGACTCCTATGATACTGACGACCAAAAAAAATGTTTGAGTAACTTATATAGCACCAATCAACCTCTGGGCCTCCTGATGACAGGCAAAATTCCCGTGCAACTCGTAATTCACAATCAACACCCAGTTTCAAATCATTTATAGGCCAAATGAAAATAGCAACATAGTTTATCGTAATTAACGTTTTTAAACCCGTCAATTTCTTAATTATCAACGGATTTTCATGAAATGAACTCTTAATATGCTTAATCTCACTTATCATATATATATATGATAATAACTTTATAAACAATGATCTCCCTGACGATCCTGCGATAAGTTAAAACCATACGTGACCAACCTGCACTGACTGACCGTCTTTTATTAAGGCCACGCCAAATCTATTTTGTTACAGGGTTGTTGTATACATGTATATATGGAGACTTGTCCACTCTAATCGAAAACAGGTGACACAGACATGAATGTATGTGGGTTGTTGTGTACATTGTTATAGGGAGACTTGTCCACTCTGATCGAAAAAGGTATTGATCATTTACGAAGAAGGTACCTTGTATAAGGTTTTGAACTGCAGGATCCGAATGATGTTTTCCCAAGTACGCGTGCAATTGATATCAACATTTTTTGAAACACAAATTAAGGTAGAGCACAAACACAGCATAATGGCATATGCTTTGAGTATAAATACGTAAGAAGTCTAAGCATGAATGTCAAAAGGAGGTTTTATCCTAAGTTGCATTCCTAAATTTGTATCTTTTAATCCGCAGTGCCGAGGCGGTTACTTGGCATTTAGTCATTGAAAAGAATGATACAATGCTATTATGGACAACATAACTGTACATCTTCAGCGAAGCAATGATTGAAGAGGACACTTTAGCTGAGATAATTTTTATTAACACTGAAAGTGTTTTGTTTTTTAAACATTGACGCTATGATATAAATCTAATAACAGCTGTTATCATTTCATACATGGAGCAATCGATTGATAAATTGGGGTTTGACAGCATTTTTAACATTTTCTCAGTCATATGACGGCGGCCAGTTCACCTACTCATGTTTTTTCTTGTTGTTTTCTCACACCAGTACACCACACAAAATCTTCTTAAGCAGCTGGTTGCTTTTCCAGATAGACTTAGTTCATTTGTAAAATGCAAATGACGAATGTCGCATTTGCTTTTGTCAAACGTCGGGAAGAAAGTTGGCCGAGCCGAGATTCTAACTCCCAACCGCTGGATTGACAGCCCGCGTCGCTACCGACTAAACTACTGGGGAGCAAACAAACCAATTCTTTAAACAATTTTAGCATAAGTTAGCATTTTCTCGGATTAATCAGGCTAGAGCAGACTTATTTGAAAACAACTCAGCAAAAACCATTACAACATCAATCAATGGTCATGTATTATGATATACAATAGACAATATTATCACAAAAAGAGAATTACTTGTCAGGATTTTCTGATGTTGCAACAATGTATTTTAATACATGCATGTACATAGAGCTTTGGGATACACACATTTAATATATTGACAGTTGATAGCATGATGTAATTCCTGAAAAGAAATATATTTGGAAATGAAGAAATAAATCATTATCAGTATATTCAACTTTTCGAAAAAATATTCAAAAATTGTTCTGAGTGCCTCCTTTTATATCATTTCTAGCCATATAAAAAAGTTTGAGGAAAGAGTTATTTTTTCTAAAATGAGAGATATCTCCTTCCCTACAATTAGTTAATGTCAATCATTTTTAGATTCTTTCTTATATAACCCTTTCCCACAAACAGACGCTTTCTGATAGCTTCCGAAAAAAATTATGCAAATGGGGAAAATGCTCTAATTTAGCATTTACTTCTTTTGCCACAATATTTGAGATTGTCAGTATTTTTGACCAGAGGTTTTCAAAGGGTTGCTACAGATTCGATGAATGTGAAAAACAATATATGAATAATAGAAATTTGATTTCGTGATAGAGTAAAAGGGATAAGAATCAGTTGATCAATATAAGCAGATTTTATTTGTTCTGTAAATGTTTTACAAGAATATTTCTGATATTTCAAAACTCATCCACATCTAGGAAAAATAATTAAAAGTTGACTTAACTGACAATAAGAGATTAAAATATTTTTTTAGTTTTAAATGATGATACAGGTACATACATTCATGAGTAATTTCAGTTTGCTTAACCATTTCCCTCATGCAATAAATATGCAGCAGACCACTTTGAAAATATTAAGGCATCATTTTGAAAAATATATATATTTAAAAGTTGTATTATTAAATATAGTTGAAAACATGTTGACAAAAGGAGAAATTGCTCATTATGAGCAGTATATTCTTTTGTCAAGCTGTTTTTAAAATTTACTTCTATACGATCATGCAGATTATCAATTAAGTGTCACCCTGGCATTTCTTTAAAACATATTTTATTTTACATTTATTAAATCTTTTGTTAAAGTATTCATTTTATTAATTTATGTTCGTAATAATAGACGACTGAAATACGACGAATTCCAAACATATGACCATGTAAAGCACATGACATGAAGATTATCCTCGTCTTTTCTATTACTTTAAAATTATTTTTTGATTACCAAAATATGCTCTTTAATTTCTGTTTACATTTTTCCGTTAAAAAGTAGCAAATATAGATATACTATCCTATCGTGATAATAAAACTCATCATGTCGAAATTCCATCATGTTGGTATGATCTAAATAGTGTATATTAGTGTAAATAACTTCTATTAATAGAAACATTGTGGCAAATAGAGCACTCGTTCTTTGTGAGCAATTCCGCATTTTGTCACAATGTTTTTCTTAAACCGTCTGCCGCAGGTGTGCATACATATGTCTACAAGCTGGATATGGTTACAACATTCAATGACAACATTGAGTACTCTAAACAAAAGACAAATTATATTTGAAATAGAATATAACGCACTGAAATCAGATGATTTATGATGTATTTGAAGCAGGCGACATCTAAATACAGAGTCACAAATGAGATTTCCATTTAATGACAGAATTGCAGTTTCATAATTCAAGATTTCAAATTTCAAAGGAATCTGCTTCAAACTTGTTGTATATTGGAATTAGGCAATACTCCCATACAAATTTCAGAATTAGATTAAGGTTTATACAATATCTTCAACAATAAAAGTTTAGTTTGTATCCTTTATGTAACACTTTTACTTAAACGATACCTTGAGCCGATGTCTGAAACTTTCCGGTATACTTTGTACGTAGTACGTTGTCCACTTAAATTTTATTCTCTGAAACTACTAATCAATGTTCAACCAAACATGAAAAGAAAGTTCCCTGGTGGCCCTCACCAAAAAATGATAAAATACCTATTTTTGAATCATGTTTTAATTTTCGGTTTTTGCGGCGTCAAAACTTAGAATTATTCTTCTCTAAATTCCGTTGTCGAATTACAAGATAAATTGGTAGAAATGTTCTTTGTGTGAACTTCTAGACAAGTGATCATACAATAGTGATTGGTTGGAAAACATGGCAGCCAGGTGACATCAGAAAAGGGACAAAATGAAAGCATTTAAATTATTTTCTTATGAAAATACTTGTCTGATTGCAAGATAAATTTGTAAAAATGTTCCTTTCCTGACCATTTACACAATTTTTTCAGGTCATACCAATTCACTGAAAGACAACCCCTGATTATTTTCGACCAAATTCTATTGGTCCTCTTTCAAAACTGTTCAAAAATTCATTGTATATCTGTTGTTGCTGCGGCATCAGATTAGGAACAGGTGCAATGGCTTAAAATTATTCTCCTCTAAATAAGCTTTTCGATTTCCAAGATAACTAGGTAGAAATGTTCCTGAAATGAATACTGATGGGTTAAATATATAATCAACCGGCAGTGGATATCAGACAGTTCGTTAATGAGCTGTTAATTCAAACAAAATATTTTTCTAAATAACTGGACTGATATTAACCAAACAGTTTTTTCCTTTATCGGTTCGCTTTCTAAGTGTTCGAAGATGAAATGACTTTTACCAAATATCCTTAACTGATTAAGTATTTATTTGCAGTGTCCACTCCTTGCAGTTTTATTCTCACCTTAATAAAAAAAATCCTTTATAAGCATTTACATATCTGCTACTATGCCATCACTCAGGTGATCGATTTAGAGCCATATTGGCCCTCTTGTTTTTTAAACCTCATTCATTATAAACTTATTTCTAAATTTTCTGAAATTGCGTGTCGAGTGTCTGCATTATTATTTACGGTTGGTAATTATTTCGACAGCAATACGAATTCCAAATATATAATGGCCATTCAAAAAAAAGGAACATTATCATCGTCTAGTCAAAATCGATATATATAGCTATAGAATGCTCTCTAATTTCGTTTACAAACATTTGACGGTTCACCGTTCATTGGTAGAACATTTCGATACGTCACCTGACTAAGTAGTATGTTTCCAAATGTGTGTCACCAATATAAGCAGTGTCTAAACATTTTCTTCTGATAGTATATACATTGGTATAATTTAGATAAAACCCTATTAATTGCAAATCAAGCTTAAGAAAGTGTATCCAATTATTACATGCTCTTTGATTTAAATTAAAAGCCTTTCCATCCCGGTGTTTACTTTGTGCACATATGTAATGAAACAACAGTATATATGATTCAAATTGAAGTGTTTTTCCTATAAATTACAATATAATAAAGTATTGAAAATGTCGTTAGAACACATTCAAGACCATTTCTTATCCAGAGGAACATATCAGACTATTCGAATAATTTGTTTTGTGTTGACATGGAGTTAAATACAAATACTTGATAGGAACAGGGACGTTATTTATATGAAACGTTTCCATTTTTGTTTTTAATGAATAGAAAAAAAAAATAGTAAATGATAGCGGTAATTTGAATAAGTGTGAAAACCATTGTGCAATACTTGGGTCACTTCTCATTAAGCTTTAATTAACTCTAGATTAAATGTATGTATAATTATATAACATTTTGCAACACAAATGACATTTTAATCACAAAACATGACAGGAAATGTTATATACTATATAGTGACTGTACTTTGACTTATGGAGAATCCTAACATTCAAGTTACTTACGTAGATGAGTAAAAACTGCATCTTTAATCTTTGACAACCTCCCCACTCTAAATATTTAGTGGACTTATGGTCGTGTTTAATTAACGAATGAATTGAAAAAAGAAATGAGGTTGACATCATAAATATAACTTGCTTCCGGATTAAAGACAAAATTGGAAAATAATTGAAACGTGTGTTAGGAGTGTGTTAGGAGTTCTAACTACTGTTATACACTGAGTTAGATTAAATATTTTTAACTATTTTAACCTCAATGCCATTATTTCTAAACAATCGACCCTTAACCCAACAAATGCGACAAATAAGATTTAGACGACCCTTTAATCTGTGATATCTTTAATTGTTTGTTCGGTTAATTTTCATTAAGTTTGTGTAAGTACTATTATTGCAAAATAGGTAATTGAATAGCGGTACATATATGAATAAAGATTGCCCATCTTCTAAATGAACAAATGGAAATACCTTTTTTTAAGAAAAATCAAGTCACAAGCACTTATCCTGTCGTTTTCTTCTCCAAAGTCCAATCCGTATTACTCAACGTTTTAACAGGTTTACCGTAGACCAATATATTAAATGTATCACGTATTACAATTTGATTAGTCCATAAAGATAACGTCCATTATTTACAACCAGTAAAGAGCGGCTTCATATAAGTCGTGAACTGTCAATGCACATTGAAAGTTCACTCTTTATGCCTCGCTTTACCAATCCCATATAGTTGCTATTCCAGTAAGTTTCCGTAGCCGGCAGCTTTTCCATGTCAATTAAAAAATTGCTCTGCACAGAATTCATAACGTTACAGATTGTTTGAATCAAATGTTCAGACTGGCCAAAATATTCGTTGTAGTTAGAACC
This sequence comes from Serripes groenlandicus, assembly GCA_031761405.1. Classification (NCBI taxonomy): domain Eukaryota; kingdom Metazoa; phylum Mollusca; class Bivalvia; order Cardiida; family Cardiidae; genus Serripes; species Serripes groenlandicus. Next base: position 2,063,783 of record JASEVX010000021.1, read on the forward strand.
CCAGCTTTTCCGACTGGTCAGTACAGCTGAAGTAGCTGAAATCTCTCGTCTGTTCCATCTACTTCGGTTAACTGCACGCACATAACTGCACGAGTTCATCATAGATTATAATACCACGAGGGATAACAATTTCCGTAGTAATCGTTCAGTGGAAGTTATATCTTAGTATAACATATACAGTCGAGCGATACTAAAGGTTATTGCATCAATATGGGAAAATATTGTGTTAGACGAGTTCCGTCGATTGAGTTGTCCGACCTTGCGAGGGCCGAAAGAACGATTCCAATCACAATAGTTTCCCATAATAATGCAATAACTGTTTTATTGTATAATTTGATATTGGCTATTCAAAATGTATCTAACTATTTTAACAAAATATTCATTTTTTGAATTGCTTTGATAAATAGACATAACAGTTCTCCGGCGCAATTATTTTGCTTTCTGATGTTTTCTAGGGTCGTTTAGAATATGGATTAACGAACCGACATTTAATGAAAATAAATAACCGGAACACAAACCTTTAGAACAATCAGTTGCTTATTCAACCTATCAGTTATTACATCCCCATTGACTCTGCTGGTCATGTCTTATTCGGATAAACTTATACATATCGTCAACAATTATCAAAAACAACTATAGCGTATGTTAAAATGTTTAGCAAGTCTTCAAGAACCGCTGTCATTGAATTACACTTCACATTATTACGTCAGAAACTATGTATGTATTTACACACGGACGTTGCTATAAATAGACCGGATAAGGTTGTTTGTATGTCGATAGACATATTTCTGCTTGTCATTTGCAAACGACGTATCAAACATTGAAAGCTTATCTCTAAACTCATCAAAGGTTAGATGGCAGCACTCGGTTACATAACTGTATGGAAACAGTTCCGTCCTTTATAGCTCGTGAACAAGATCTGAATATCAAATTGCATGCAATGTCAAAGCGTGCTCTATGGACAGATATTGCATCCTTTCTTCACATTGAACAAAGAAGGAAATATATCAAAGTATACACTAAAAACGTTACAATTTGATAAAAGTAGCTGTACGTGTTCGAAATATGTTATTGCTTCATAGTCGATAAATATTAAAAGAAAGATCTGCACAATTAATAAAATTAGAGAAGAGGGCCACAATAGCTAGCCTTATAATCTACACCAACATATACAACAAGAGGGCCAAGATGACCCTCATTTGGTTATCTGAGAGATGGTAGAATGAAACAATGTGTAACTGCTGCTTATGTAAGAGAAATTGATCAATAATGGAGTATGAAATAATGAAACTGTAAAAGACAACAGGATAAGTAAAAGACGTTTGTATCAACACGCTCTAAAGCAGCTGTGAAAAGCCAAAGTAACAAGTAATTACACACTTATTGAAAGGGTAGCTAGCCCCAGGAGCTGTCTGCCAAACCTTTCAATACATATTGCTGGAACAATACGTCTAGAGAGTCAAATAAGAACGTCATTTGAAATAAAACTTAACAACGGAGAGACGTACAGACATACAGACAGACGGACGGACGAGAGAGTTTATATTTACTAATCACGCATTCGTACAGGTATGTGATATACGCACAATTACATGGTGCAACAAAAAAAAGAGTATCCCTTGTAAATGCTGTGTTTGACCATACACGTCTTAAAACTGGAATCGTGTTTAACAGCGTAGTCTTTGTAGATGTTTCATAAAGTAAACATGTATAGTGCGATGCTCTTGAATAATAATACTAGTGTAATAAATTACTCGTTGTATAAAGACACGATAATAAGATTATAGTTCATGTAAGCCCTCTCAGATGAAAACTAAAAACCCTACCCAAGTAAACAAGTTTGATTTATGACTAATCCTTGATTTAGTACTTATTAGCCTGTCTAAGCAAAAAGAAACGAGTTGAACTTTGTGAATAATGTAGGTTCTGAACAGCCTGTGCAAATGTTCAATGTACACATAGATTGATTTATTTGTTGGGGCTTAACGTCGTTTTCAACAATTGTTCAGTCACATCACGGCGCTCAGTTAATCTACGTATGTGTTTCCTGGCTTTCTCACATCAGTAATCCTCACAAAATACTTTCCCAGCTACTGTCTGCCTTTTTACATTTACTTTAGGCCCTTTGGGGAAAGACAGGGCCTTTTGATAAACGTCGGAAAGAATGTTGGCCGAGCTGGGATTCGAACTCACAACCCCTGGATTGACAGCCTGTGTCGCTACCGACTGAGCTATATGGGCTCGGCTCAATGTAAACAAAATATTCAGATATCCCAAAAGAATTGTTTAAAGCGGATTTATTTGCAAATACAAACTTCAGAACTTCGAATTCCCAAATCCCATAAGAAACAGTTACATGTAGTGGTATTCAATGTTGGACGGTATGACAGCAACAATGTGTATTAACCTGACAATATTGTTTGTTTGAACGAAATGAAAACACATCAGTGCCGATGTATTTACTTCTGTGGATATTAAGTCGCTTATATATATATAATCATGTGAAATTGTATAGTGTAGATCTTAATCAGACTATATCGTCGGAATCTATACTGCTTAAATAGGCAATAGTTTGCCCCTTTTGTATTGACATGACTTATTTCTAGTATTGAGTATAACAAGTTTGTCGAAAAGGAAATACAAATATTTGATAATGTAAAGATTGTAGGACATAGTACACTGTATGGGAACACACCAGACAGAGGCCTCCAAAGTTCAAGTGTGACAAAGTTACAATCACTCTTTGAACAAGGAACATATACAACGAAGGATAACACTGCTAAATCTTTAAACCCTTACTGTCTTATATCCGAACGTTGACGCATCATCAGCGGATTGATTGTTTGATCATTATTGAAAAAGAAGAAACTGCTAATAATAAGCACTTTTTCGTTTTGTCACAATGTTTCAGCTCTATTTGATCATTGATGTGTTTTTGACAACCACTCCTCGAGTATGAGGAATATCTCGGTCTGTCATACCACGCTTGCTAGCTGATTTTTCAGTGCGTGTATGCTATTCTGTCAACCACTACTCGAGTATGATGAATATCTCGGTCAGTCATATCAGGCTAGCTAGCTAATTTTCCCATGTGTTTTATTATTTTCTGTCAACCACTACTCGAGTATGACAAATGTATTGGTCAGTTTTATCACGGCGGCTAACTGATGTTCCAGTGAGTTTTATCAATCACTACTAGACAATGACGATATGTTTTCTCAGTTTAATCACTCCGGCTAGCTGACCTATTCATGTGAGTTATGACTTTCTGTTAACCACTACTCGAGTATGACGAATATACCGATCAGTTATTTCACCGCGGCTAGCTTACCTACACATTTAATAGCTTTCCGTCAACTAATACACCAGTCTGACGAGTATCTCGGTAAGTCATGTCACGCCAGCTAGCTGACCTACCCATGTGTTTTATGACTTTCTGTTAACCACTGCTCGAGTATATCAGTCAGTTATATCACAGCGGCTAGCTGATCTACACATGTGTTTTATGACTTTCTGTCAAGCCTTACTTGAGTATGACAGGTGTATTTGTCAGTAATATTACGCCGGCCCGCTGAAAAATCCATGTGTTTAAATAACGTTATGTCAACCACTACTTGAGTACGACGAGTATATAGGTCAGATATATCACGGCGGTAAGCTGACCTACCCAAGGTATTTATTACTTTCTGACAACCACTACTCGAATATGAAGACAATCTTAGTCAGTTATATCCGATTATGACGAGTATCCCAGTCATTTTTATCGCGGCTTGCTGATCTTTTAATGTTTGTTTATGTATTTCTGTCAACCACTACTCCAGTATGACGAATATACCGATATTGTCAGTAATATTACGTCGGCTAGCTGACCTACCCATGTGTTTTATGACTTTATGTCAAGCCATACTCGAGGATGACCAGTATCTCCATCAGTTATACCACGGCGGCTGGCTGACCAACTAGTTTCTTAGCTTTATGTTAACCTTTTACAGCAGTACGACGAGTATTCCGGTCAGTTATATCATTGTGGCTGGCAGACCTTCCAATGTTTTTTTTTATGAATTTCGGTGTATTGGTCAGTAATATTACAGCTGACCTACCCATGTGTTTGATGACTTTTTGTCAAGACTTACTCGAGTATGACTGTTGTATAGGTCAGTATTATTACTCCGGCTAGTTGACCTACGCACATGTGTTTGATGACTTTAAGTCAAGCCTTACTCGAGTATGACAAGTGTATTGGTCAGTAATATTACGCTGGTTAGCTGATGTACCCATGTGTTTTATGACTTCATTTCAACCACTACTCGAGTATGACGAGTATCTTGGTCAGTTATATCATGGTGCCTAGCTGACGTACCTTTGTATTTTATGACTTTCTGTCAACCACTACTCGAGTATGACGATTATATTGGTCAGTTATATCACCGCGGCTAGCTGACCTAACACTATGTTTAATGATTGATTGATTGGAGTTTAACGACGTTTTCAATAACTTTTCAGTCATATCATGGCGGCCAGATCACCTACTCATGTGTTTCCAGGCTTTCTCACACCAGTTTCCAAAACAACATTCTTTCCAAGCAACTGGTTGCTTTTCCACGTATACTGTGAGCCCGTTGGTGGAAAACGAATGACGCTAGTCACAATGACTTTTGTCAAACATCGAAACTGATGTTAGCCCACCCGGAGGTTCGATCTCACAACCCCTTGATTGAAAGCCCGTGTCCATAATATTTTTTCTTTTTTAACCGTCCACGCCCACTGTATACTTCCTAGAGACATAACCAATACTTGTGCGAAAGAATGCTAGGCCCTTGAACCTTCAGTTAGAGATGCCGACGATCTACCATTGCACCACTGTATTCAAACAAATAATGCGAGTAGGGATTTCAGATTTAGGCGAATGAAGGTAAAAGAGTCTAATGCGAAAATATATAAGTAACTTGGTTAGTATGTAAGTAGGTACATGTACATTCTTTATTAGTGCAACGTGTGTTACATCAAATATTAATCGATCATTTTCGAACGGCCACCACTGGAAATAAGTCTCCACAATATATGATTTCACAATATCATACATATGTTCATGATAAGTATATAAACAGTTTACTGTCATGATTGGACATTAAACCAGTCTTTTTAAAACAATCTGCAACAACGTTTTCAAAACATATTGCACTACAGCCTTATTAACCCTTTCCTCGTTCATATGTGTATGCTTCCATAAGTGTTAATAAACAAATAGATCTGATCGATTTTGATATTTACTATAGGATATATATATATATATATATATACGTTGTGTTACCCTTTACAACATACAACAAATCTGCATCAAAAGAATGAAAACTACGAAATACTTTTTGGATTTAAGAACAATTTTGAATGCAGTAGAACACCTTGTGGCGAACGCAACATTTGCTTATTGTGAGAATATAATCCTTTACTCGTCATGATATCTAAAGTCGTCTGCTGTGATACGTCACAAAGCGTATATATAGGGGTAAAGGGATACATAAATAGTTAGATAAAAGATACGGTCAATTGTTATGTGTATATAACACTAAATTAGTCCACCCACGGTGAAAAGGTGCCAGTTGAATTGTGTATACTGTGTAGGACCAGATCAGTGTTCGCATCTTTACTTTTTTTTAACTAAAATATGTTTGTTCGAAGCTTCTCTTAACGTGCCTAGAGTATTGTAGGACAGAACAGATGGCCATAATGAACTGAACCTATAATGGTTTAAAATTGTATATTTTCCTATGGATGGGCTGAAAAATACAATAGTTTATTAAGGGGCACATTCCGATAATATTCATTGTTTTGTATCTGTAATCAAAGATGACCTGATCGTTACAATGTCTTAAATATAGTTTTGATTTAGTTTAATATTGGTTTAGCGCAGTTTTCAACATTTGTTCATTAATATCACGGCTAAAAAACACGTATCTATTATCTCTTGGTGGCAAACAAAATGCCAAGAAATACGCCTAAACTACGCACACTCAATCCAAGAGCAATCCACCGAAGAACATTCAACCTATGGCCACTCATCCCAAGAGGACTCGATCAAAGGGTACTTAACCTAAGGGCACTACGTGAAAGCGTAGTTAACTAAAGGGTACTCCACCCAAGGTACTCGACTCAAGGGTACTTTACCAAATGCACTCTACACACGGAGTATGGTTCGAGATCAGGGTACGATACCGATCGAGCAATACCAAATTTAGAGTGGTATTAATTACTTTCGTCAATTGCACTAGCATAGCAGCTGATGTATATATCGGTTATGTGATCACATCAAAACAGACCCCTTTGTGACATAGATATATGAAACAGCCTGTATGAATTACGAACATTACCACAATGTTTTCAAACGTCCTCCTCAACTTACCGCTTTTCAATATGCAGATTACATTTGCAGATTCCATATGCAGATTACATTAGATTTGCTTTAAGTTTGAGAGGGGTGCGAGGTATACCATGTCAGGTAACACTCTGTTCAGAGTTCGAATAATTGACCGTCTCGGTGGTGTAATTGTACAGTGTCCACCTCGGGTATAGGAGGTCGCAACTTGGTCCAAAAGCCTTTCACTCCTTGGTTCTCTGGACTGTAAGGTTAGCAATACGACTTACTCGCTGCTGTCAGCGTAAATGGACCAATAGTACGTGTGACTTCACCAGGAAATGCCGTGATATAGCTGAACAATTATTGAATATGGTGTAAAATACCAAACAAACAAGCAAAAATCATGATCATATTTTTGCTTGCGAGACTTACATTCCGTGTACATTTTCAATTAATTAATTCATTATTTAAGCCTTTGGGATGATGGTATAGAGCGACTTTAGAACATAATACGTTTATCGAATCTGAATCACCTATGCATAGTTCCAAGCAATTCAATAATAGCCTCACTTATCGGCCATGTTTTATAGGCAAAACTAAAAACCATTAATAGTGTATTTGTAAAACAATGTGTGACGATTATAAAATACAAAATGTTTTGAGCGTAACAGTCATATGTTATTGAAAATCACAAACTAAATTAAATACACACTAATGTGAAGGTTTTAATTTACACAAACTCGTTAAGTCGGAAGTGTATAGCTATAAGGACAGTTCACTAAATATGCCACATACGTGTGTTTCTGTCTGTCGCATCTTTTTGTATATTGACACGGGAAGATATATACCAATGGGTTACGTTGCATCAATTACTCAAGCGGAAGGCATAAGTAAGTTGATCGAAAAGGATAAGTTTTGTCGTTATATAGGTTAACTGGATTCTCAAGCAAAGTTTAGTTGTATACATATCTATTTAGATTTGCATATCTTATCAACAGATTCACGAAAGCGATAACAGTCTTATCTGCACAACTTCAAAACATCGAGGATGTTATTACTAGAGAGTTTGGTACATCATTGGCGCTCGAGAAAAATTCCCTTAATGCAAATATTACACATGCAGAAAAAGACCAGTCTTCGCATTCATTTTTATGATTCAAATAGATACTGCTTTACTGCAGTGTCTTGAACTAAATATGAATACTGAGCCCCGGTAGCTCAGACGGTAGCGACGCGGCCTGCCAATCCAGGGATTATCAGTTCGAACCCCAGCTCGGCCAACATTATTATGATCTACACTGGTCTCAAATGACTTACGTCACGGTTAGTTTTAGTATAGCTCACATGAACAATTGCAATTTCTTTTTTCCCTGCAATAATACAGCCTTTTTATTCATTTTGAGAGTCGTCTGCTTTCTCTCGTATTACACAATCTCTCAATGTTCTAGAATAACCCGTTCTCAAGTATATTAAATATGCAGCGGATTACATTAAAAGCATATGGGCGCGATTATGGAAGATGTCCTTAAGTTAAAATGTAATTATAAAAAACAGATTAAAAGCACTGTGACGAAATGAGGAATTGCTACTTGTGATGTAACTCGTATCTAAATTAAACAAATAAATACATGTTAACGGGTTGAGATTTCAGACATGCTAAGTGGAAGTGTGATACATTTATATGTATTGAAGTAAACATAAAGTCTGTCTACGCATGTATGATTTATTATGTGTAAATAATACATCGCAATATTATACACTTTTCACTTTACTAGGTATGTGACAAGTATATCTACAGTGCAGATTCAAATAAGTTTTAAATGGCAGTATATTTTTCGCACATGATTCGTAGTTTTCTTTTCACTGAAGTGGAGCACAGCGGCGGGTTTACAGTATAGTGTAGAGATGCGTTATTTCACATAGTGATGCATCACTCTATCTAAAAAACAGATATATAATTGGTTGCAAGGTGAACTGGTTGATCTGGCTCTGCACTTTCCGCACATTTATTATGGTTGTTGTTTTGCCATTGAGGAGAAAGCAGCGCATTTAGAGATATGTTCTTGTCTCTTTTGAACAAATCACACTATCAGATAAAGGGAAACTAAACTGTTTGCAGGATACACATGTTAATCTGGATCTACGCTTGTCTCAGATTCCTTGTGGTTGATCGTCCTATACATCCATTCATTTACCGTTAGTTCTTTAAAATATTATTCATTATGTTGTATAAATCAGTCTATTATTTAAACAGACATCTAAATGTTTGCAGGATACATAGGTTGATCTGGATCTACACTTGTTGCACAGTCCTCGCGGTTGATCATCCTGTACATCAACTCATTTACAGACATACTGTAATATGTTATAATATTTATTGTACCAATTACTCTATCTGATAAACGGAAACTGTGTTCTTTGCGAGATAATCAGCTGTAGGGAGATGACTGATATAAAGTTTGTTATCTCTTTCACAATATATTACTGCATGTGTACGATTCATCCGCGATGGTCTATATAGTGATACTCGTTTTGTTGTACCCTGTGTTGAGATCATATATATTTCATTTGACGACAACACATCTATAAAGATGTTATCTTCTCTATCTACTGTGATACCGCATGGACCCTTTAGTTTGTCATGTGTATATACATGCTGTACAGTACCGGTAAGATCCATACTCGTTACACTGTGGTTACACTCATCTGATACGTATAGTGTTTTCTGATCTGTACTAAGTGCAATGAAAGAGGGCTTGTTGAACAGTTTATGTCCACTTTTATCTGCTGTAATTGTTTTTAATATGTGTCCGTCTAAATCAACGTGTTTTACGCATCCAGGAGACAGAAAAGAGACAATCAATGTGCTATTTGTATAAACAATACCACAACAGTCACCACTAATGTCCACTTCCTTCACTACAGACAATGTCCTACCAACTGTTATGAATACGAGTTTATTGGGACATGTTACGACGACCTGATCCCGTTCTACACGTGTAATATCCAATGGAGGTGTAGATAGTTTTAAAGAGGACATTACTTTATTACTGTTAACGTCTACAATCTTTACATTGGAGTTGTTAAAATCAGCCAAAGCCAACATGTTGTTTTTTAATATGACTCCTCCTGAAATCGAGCATCCTGACACACTTGTATCTGTAGCATGTTGGACATTGATGTTACCAACATATCTCAATGATACCGACTTACTTCGTGGAGATATCGTCTCAGTTCTTATATCACTCTTTGGTGTTCCTTCTTCTTTCTTTCTATCATCAAAATTTCCAAGACTGTTTACAGCTTTGATAGACTGCAGAATGGTCTCATTTGGCCGAAAAGAGTATTCTCGTATTTTAAACTGTTCATTTAACTCTACATTTAAGCGCTCGTATTGTTTAATTTGACTTTGAGCCTTTTTAGCAGAGATCACCAATTGTCGTTGTTGTTTGTACTGTTTCTGCTTTTCCATACTACTGGACATCTCTTCAATGTCAGCAATCATCGCACCACACGATGTAGACACTGATTCAGTCAATTTGGTATCCTTGTCCCTCACGGTCTGGGCCTCTTGCAAGGTTATTTGTTTGAGGGAATCTAAAATATGGTTTACCTCAGACCTAAATTTCTTTACTTGACAAACAAATTTTATGTGGATATGTCCCATTTCATCATTTTTCTTCGATACCATTTTCTTCGTTTGTTGCAGTATTTGAGAAAGATCGGTTATAACGCTCATCAGGGATTTGTACTCTCCACTCATGTCGAAATCTATCGCAATATTGTCGATATATTCTACTGTACACTGCTTGTGTTTAATGGTAGCACAAACAGAACAGCAGCAATCATTATGGATTTTACAATAGTATTCAACTAACTTTCCATTATGTTCAGTACACATACTCTCCTCCGAGGAAAACTTCTGGTAAGGCATACTGTCTCGATCTAGGAGATGATGATGTTTCAGTAATTTAGCTTTTCTGTGTGCTTTAGTACAGGTGTCACATAGGTATTCGTTGCAAACCGTACAATAAAATACCGCGTTTTCATCGTCATCTTCACCTTTACATGGGTCACATAAAAGAACAGTACTCAAGTCATCGCTGCCTACCTGTCTCCTCCCTGATAGTTCCATGGTGGACAAGATTTACTGAAAGAAAGAAATATGTATATTGACAGGCATATTTAATTATCGACATATATTTGACAAATGTCTGCTAGTCAAGATTGTACACGTAGTAAGTTGTAACCAGATTTGCATTTCGAAACTAATTCTAGGAATGTCAAGATAATTTGTTGAAATCAGCATCCAATAGTAATAATCCTTGTTAGACCGTTCCTACAGGCAAAAGGTTATGGCTTTATACGTATGTTAATACAGGCTATTCAATAAAGATTTAAGGACATGTTTAAAGAAATAAATACGTGATATATTAATATTGATTTGTAACAACCGTTTCAACAGTATATCAGTAATACCACGACGTCTTCAGGGTAATTTGTCAGAACTTCCTGTTATATAATGACAATGAGGCGTAAGTAGTTATGCTATCCCCAACACCCAGAGTGCCAAGAAGGTAAGCCATTACTACCATTCTAAATGTATTTGGTATGACCCGACCTGGGACCTAACCCTGGTCTACCACTTTAACTACTACACTACGGAGATGGGTGATTGTGTAATACAATTTATTTGGTGACATGGCTGATTGTGTTTTACAATATATTGACGTTACCTTTTAGATAACAGTATCAGTTACATCATGTCTAAACTATATTTAGCCATGTTTTTATCGGGCTATCTCGCACGTTTACGTACACACTATTCTTCCCTGACAAATGTTCATGTGTACCGTATTGACCGTTTGTGGAATATCAATGAGACCTATCCAAAAATGAACTTCTTCGGTAAGAATGAATGACCGAGGTGAGTTTCGAAATCACAATCCCAGACTCGACAGGCTCGTCATAACCAACAGTTATCAGAGTGGAGCCATAGACTCAAAACCAATATCCCCAAGCCACATCACGCGAAACCAGCATTCGGGGTATTGGCATCAATACTTTTCCGGTCAAATGATATACTTGTATAGTTAGGTGTTCCATCATAACCAGTTTTGTGAGACTCCTATGATGCTTGTTAGACTAGATGCTGAACAGGGAAGATCCTAATCTTATAGCAAGGAGATACAAGCTGATTTGGATCTCTCTTAGTTGGTCGAATAAGCCCGAATGTTAGTTTTCGTGTGACGAGGCCACATGTGTAACTATGAGTGAAGGATGGCTATGCAATGTAACAAGAACGAACTTTGGTTTTCATTGCAAATGTTTTTCAAAGTCGAGTTCATCAGATTCAGTGTTATTTCAGATATCAAAAAGATAAAGCTTAAAGTATATGTTAATAGTTTGATATATACATTAAGTCTATCATATTTTCAGATAACAAAAATGAAATAAATAGTGAATAGGTTATTAAAGCCAAAATAAAACAAAATAAAACTTACAATAATTTAGCCTGTCGATAATTGCTTTATTATCCAATCCGTTCAACGTTTAAACAGCTTTACAATATCAACCTGGAGTGTATAATGTTTACTTGCTTAAAGATAAAAGGTTTACAAATGAACACAAATCAATATCGTCTATTATGTAAACACAAATAGACGTCATGTTAGCTAGCCGATTATAATACTCATTGCAGCAGAAATTTGTGAAGAGTATAAGTTCAGATCAGACTGTGCATCTGCTTAATATAAACGAAACCTTCACATATCTCAAACAAATATATAAAACGAAATTATTTGCAAATTTAGACAAACCTCGGTGACTCGAATTCGCAAGTCCAACCAGATACAGTTAATCTTATTGGAAGGTAGTATGGAGGATTCAATGTTAAACGATACGTCAGCGAGGAAGTTTATAATCCTGACAATATAGCTCGTTTGAACGAAATGAAAACGCATAAGTAAGAATGACGAAGTATTTTCTTATGTGGATATATAGTCGCTTATATCAATGCATACATGAAACATCACATAGAGTAGATCTTGATCAGACTATATTGTCGGATTATATACTGTTTGGGGAGACAATGTTGTGCCCTTTTGCAATGACATGACTTATTTTAAGTATTGAACATTACACGGTTATCAAAAAGATAAAAACAAATATTGAATACATTATAGAATGTAGGACATAATATACTGTATGAAAAACGAAACATTGTGACAGATATACAAACAAATCTTTGAAATGTTCGATTAATTGCTGTTTACACTGCTTTCAACAACATTTAGTTATATCACGGCGTTTCCTTGGTCAGTTACCAGTACTACTTGTCCATTTATCCTAACACCAGCCAGTTAGCCGTAATGCTAACCCTGCAACCCTGAGCGTCAGGATGGCAGCCATTACTACTATTTCTAAAAGCATTTGGTATGACTCGGCAGGGGATCGAACCCTCGACATCCCGCACTCGCAGCGAACGCTCTACAACTACACCAACGAGTCGGTATTTTTGAAACATATTGCAAACATATACCACATAAGGACATATTAATAAGACTGTTATCCCTTTACAACTCAATCGCGTTTGTTGAGAAATTGACAGCAGATGCATTGTTTAAAACATTGTGGAAGAAGAGGCTGCTTATACTGTTTCAACTTTATATGATTATTGTACTTTCATTAATTAACAGGTCAATTGTTTTACCCACATGTCTTTAAAGTCGTCTGATGCAGGTATGTTGTATGTGGGGGATTGGTTAAAGATGTATCACTGTAAACAAAGGAGCCGGGGTTTGAGTATTTTATAGTGTATGTTGTTTTCAAATAAAATATGCGGGCTTGTATGCAAAAGTGTTGAGTCAATAAGTAAATGTTGACCATAAACCCTACCTGGACCCATTTTTCCAGAAGGCTTTAATAAGGGTGGAATATGCATATAAAACCACAATATCAAATTTGAATATGAAGCTTGTTTTTCAAATGTACAGTATTCGTTCATTTTAAATCACCTGTGCAAATAAACAAAAAGATTGTGTATCTCTGACATTTACAACTGTTCAGCCTTTTCCTCATACACGTAAAACAAATCTGCAGCAGACGACTTTAAACGCGTCATCACTATTTTCGGATATAATACTTTAAACACTTTTTAAAGCAGAAATGGTTTCTTCTGGTCGGATATGGACTAAGTCTCAACATAGGCTACGGTAGGTAAAAGTAAGAAACTAGAATTATATTTCCAATTCATTCAACCCCACTCCATCCCCTTTATGTGATGATTAATCCTACATACAGTGAATCTGCAACTGTTTCAACAATTGAATTTTGTAGCAGACGACCTTGAAAACAGCTGGTTAGAAATAAGGAAATTGTCTATAAATACAAGTTTAATTATCGAATAGAGTTGGAAACATTGTGCCAAAAGTTGCCTGTTACATATGCGTCTGCATAAGAGAAACATGGTAGGCATGGTGGGGATCCTTTCACATATTATGCAGTGCATATACTCTGGTTCAAAGAGTCACAGGTATTTCAATATTGCGATACATTATACAGACCATCCTTGTGTTTAAGCCCTTATCACGTCGCCTGTATTGACAGGGATACACATAGTATTATTTTCTACGTCGTCTATGCGTCTGTTTGTCCCTTAGTATGTTTGTCTGGGTGATCTTTACACCTTACGCGATGCACATGTTCTGGTACAGAGAGTAACAGGTATTTCAACAGTGTGATACATTAACACAAGTTTTAAAGTATTTCACCATATAAGCATTGGAAATCTCTGACAACGTTTATTGCATTGACGTTGTGTGTGTTTACGCCTTTTTCCAAATTTGTTCTCAACATGATATATCGACGCGACAGTTCAATTATTCATGATCCCTTTACTGGTAAACAACTTGAACATGTGCCTTTCCAAAAAGGACTTTAACTTGACATCATGCTAGCATGCTAGCTGACCTACCCAAGTGTTGTATTGCTTTCTGTTAACCCTTACTCGAGTAGGACGAGTATCATGGTCAGTAATATCACGGCGGCTAGCAGACATAACCATGCGTTTTATGACTTTTAGTCATGACTTTCAGTTAACTACTACTCGAGCTTGACGAGTATTTTGGTCAATTATATCAAGGCGGCAAGTTGACCTAACCATGTGTTTTATGACTTTCTGTCAACTTCTACTCGAGTATAATAAATATCTCGGTCAGTTATATCAAGGCAGCTAGTTGACCTACCTATGTGTGTTATGACTTTCTGTCAACTTCTACTCGAGAATAACAAGTATCACGGTCAGTTATATCAAGGTGGCTGGTTGACCTACCATGTGTTTTATGACTTTCTGTCAACTTCTACTCGAGTATGACAAGGATCTCGGTCAGTTACATCATGGAGGCGAGTAGACATATTCATGTGTTCTATGACTTTAATTTAGCTTCTACTCGAGTATAACAAGTATTTCGGTCAGTTATATCATGGCAGCTAGTTTACCTGCCCATGTGTTATATTGCTTTCTGTCAACTTCTACTCGAGTATAACAAGTATCTTAGTCAGTTATATCAAGGCGTCTAGTTGACTTACCAATATGTTTTATGGCTTTCTGTCAACTTCTACTCGAGTATAACAAGGATCTCGGTCAGTTACATCAAGGTAGCTAGTTGACCTACATATGTGTTTTATGGATTTCTGTCAACTTCTACTCGAGTATAACAAGTACATGTATCTCGGTCAGTTATATCAAGGCAGCTAGTTGACCTACCTATGTGTTTTATGACTTTCTGTCAACTTCTACTCGAGTATAACAAGGATCTCGGTCAGTTACATCAGGGTGGCTAGTTGACCTGCCCATATGTTATATGGCTTTTTGTCAACTTCTACTCGAGTATAACACGGATCTCGGTCAGTAACATCAAGGTGGCTAGTTGACCTGCCCATGTGTTATATGGCTTTTTGTCAACTTCTACTCGAGTATAACAAGGATCTCGGTCAGTTACATCAAGGTGGCTAGTTGACCTACCTAGGTGTTTTATGGATTTCTGTTAACTTCTACTTGAGTATAACAAGTATCTCGTTCAGTTATATCAAGGCGGATAGTTGACTTACCTATGTGTTTTATGACTTTCTGTCAACTTCTACTCGAGTATAACAAGGATCTCGGTCAGTTACATCATGGAGGCTAGTAGACCTACTCATGTGTTTTATGACTTTAATTTAGCTTATACTCGAGTATAACAAGTATCTTGGTCAGTTATATCAAGGCGGCTAGTTGACTTACCAATGTGTTTTATGGCTTTCTGTCAACTTCTACTCGAGTATAACAAGGATCTCGGTCAGTTACATCAAGGTGGCTAGTTGACCTGCCCATGTGTTATATGGCTTTTTGTCAACTTCTACTCGAGTATAACACGGATCTCGGTCAGTTACATCAAGGTGGCTAGTTGACCTACCTAGGTGTTTTATGGATTTCTGTTAACTTCTACTTGAGTATAACAAGTATCTCGTTCAGTTATATCAAGGCGGATAGTTGACTTACCTATGTGTTTTATGACTTTCTGTCAACTTCTACTCGAGTATAACAAGGATCTCGGTCAGTTACATCATGGAGGCTAGTAGACCTACTCATGTGTTTTATGACTTTAATTTAGCTTATACTCGAGTATAACAAGTATCTTGGTCAGTTATATCAAGGCGGCTAGTTGACTTACCAATGTGTTTTATGGCTTTCTGTCAACTTCTACTCGAGTATAACAAGGATCTCGGTCAGTTACATCAAGGTGGCTAGTTGACCTGCCCATGTGTTATATGGCTTTTTGTCAACTTCTACTCGAGTATAACACGGATCTCGGTCAGTTACATCAAGGTGGCTAGTTGACCTACCTATGTGTTTTATGGATTTCTGTTAACTTCTACTTGAGTTTAACAAGTATCTCGTTCAGTTATATCAAGGCGGATAGTTGACTTACCTATGTGTTTTATGACTTTCTGTCAACTTCTACTCGAGTATAACAAGAATCTCGGTCAGTTACATCATGGAGGCTAGTAGACCTACTCATGTGTTTTATGACTTTAATTTAGCTTATAATCGAGTATAACAAGTATCTTGGTCAGTTATATCAAGGCGGCTAGTTGACTTACCAATGTGTTTTATGGCTTTCTGTCAACTTCTACTCGAGTATAACAAGGATCTCGGTCAGTTACATCAAGGTGGCTAGTTGACCTGCCCATATGTTATATGGCTTTTTGTCAACTTCTACTCGAGTATTACACGGATCTCGGTCAGTTACATCAAGGTGGCTAGTTGACCTACCTATGTGTTTTATGGATTTCTGTTAACTTCTACTTGAGTATAACAAGTATCTCGTTCAGTTATATCAAGGCGGATAGTTAACTTACCTATGTGTTTTATGTCTTTCTGTTAACTTCTACTTGAGTATAACAGGTACATGTATAACGGTCAGTTATATCAAGGCGGCTAGTTGACTTACCTATGTGTTTTATGTCTTTCTGTTAGCTTCTACTTGAGTATAACAAGTATCCAGTTATATCAAGGCGGATAGTTGACTTACCTATGTGTTTTATGGATTTCTGTTAACTTCTACTTGAGTATAACAGGTACATGTATAACGGTCAGTTATATCAAGGCGGCTAGTTGACTTCCCTATGTGTTTTATGTCTTTCTGTTAGCTTCTACTCGAGTATAACAAGTATCTCGTTCAGTTATATCAAGCCGGATAGTTGGACTAGCCATGTGTTTTATGACTTTCTGTCTGCAACTACTCGAGTATGACGAGTATCCTAATCATAACGAATATTCCGCTCAATTATATCACACCGGCAAGCTGATTAACCCATTTGTTTTATGACTTTCTGTTAATTTGTACTCGCGTATACGAGAATCATGGTAATTTATATCAAACCGGATAGCTGACCAACCCATGTGTTTTATGACTTTCTGTTAACTACTACTCAATAATGACGAGTATTTTGGTTAGTTATATCACGGCGCCAAGTTGACCTTCCAATGTGTTTTACGACTTTCTGTCAGCCAAGATACCAAGATAACCAAGGAGCACGTTGTCTCCGTCTTCTTTGACTTAGAAAGTGCATATGACACTACCTGGAAATATGGTATTATGAATGACCTCTATGATTTTGGCATAAGAGGTCGCCTTGCGTATTTCATTTCTGCTTTTTTAAATTGAACGTCAGTTCAAAGTTCGTGTTGGTGATACTTTGTCTGATCCACATGAACAGGAAATGGGTGTTCCTCAGGGATGTATTTTTTCTATTACACTTTTTAGTGTGAAGATTAATAACATTATCAAATATGTTAACCTTGGAGTTGAGTGTTTTATGTATGTTGATGTTGAAACATATGCATACAATTGAATGACAATTGCAACAAGTTTTGAACAAGTTGCAAAAATGGTCGAACGAAAATGGCTTTAAATTCTCTAAAAGCAAGACCAAATGTATGCACTTTTGTCAACTTCGTAAAAACCAGCTAAATCTAGATTTAACACTAGATGGCACTCGTATTGAAGTTGTGCCTGAATTTAAATTCCTTGGTCTATTGTTTGATACAAAAACTTACTTTTATTTCTCATATTAAATTTTTTAGAAATAAATGCAAGAAAGCATTACATCTTTCACGCGTTGTATCCCATATGGAGTGTGGTGCTGACCGTAAAGTCTTCTTGAGGCTTTACAGGTCATTAATACGATCTAAATTAGACTACGCATGTATTGTTTATGGCACAGCACGAAAGTCATACATTGCAACCCTTGATACCATTCGCCACCAAGGTTTACGGCTAGCCCTTGGCGCTTTTCGAACATCGCCCGTCAAAAGTCTCTATGCAGAAGCCAATGAATTATCGTTATATTTACGCCGACAAAAACTAGCTATGCAGTATTTCTTAAAACTTAAGTCTAATCCTTCAAATCTCACTCAGAGAGTTGTTTTTAACGGGTAATACTGTTACGTGCCACCCGTCTGGCCTGTCTGTTGGTAGGGTTGATAGGTTTAAGCCACTTGGTGGAACGAAATAAAACGAGAGGCAAAGATAGACATTTCAGTTTCCTTTAATTCTGCTTAAGAACGTGGAAAAGGGGAGAACAAAGGGGAGTAACTGTGCATGTGTTGTCTCAATACCAGACCATAGTTACTTCCCTTGGATGGAACCCTTTCTCATAAAGTCGATAATAACAACTGCTTGACCGTGGAATACCATTTATAATACGAATGTCAATGATGCTTAGTACCTCTAACAATCAGCTCAGACGTATGAAATGTACGGCATGTGTAGACTACTTAATTGATAATGAATCACTAAACTTAGAGAGAATAAAACTGGACTTTATGCTATAATTGAAATTGTAATGCAGTGGACATGGATCTATCCAACCTGCACTTGTGTTCGAATGAGAGTGAGTTGTGACCAAAGTTTCAGTCCTTTTATAGCCGCACAGCGATTGTGACCGTCAACGGGTCCAAAAAGGTCGCGAGCCTGGTCACAACGGCGCATCGGTCACATCTGTGACCAGAAATTGTCTATTGTGACCCAATCGGACACAAGTGAGCATTATTCTGTCCACATAGCAACAAAGGTCCCGAAAAGGTGTCCATTCTAAATGAAAATGGTTTCTCCTACTTTACGAAACTCAAGCATAAACAAATTAACTATGTACCAGTTTAACATAAGATAGGACAGTTTTCCGATGATATTGCGAGGTGTTCTGTGTCGATGACTCAGCAGAAACATTCCCACAATGCACCGTAACAATGGCAACTTCCTGCAGTGTAAACCATAAAGCGTGGAGGATGTTTTCGTAGTTCCAGCGCTAAGGAAGAACAAAATCAGACTTCACTGACTGGTAAAAGGTATTGTTCAGATTGAATTTAACCGTTAGCTTATGCTAGATAGTTTTCCCAAGAACGCGACTAGAATTAATATGAAAGTAATGGGAATTCGCGGATGCATGTGACTCGACCTCATTTCGCCAATATCCAAGTAAACAACGTTGGAACTGGATACAGTCAACGATCAATGATAAGCTGCCTACCTTGGAGACATATATCGACAGACATGATGTAACTGTATATGTCAGATGGCCCGTGACTCAAACTGTGTCATCTGCACATTAGAAATGTGGTGTCTGTCAAATACAACAACGACTAAAGGATGCACAAATGGGGTATTCCACGGCCTGTCGCAACAACGGGTGAGTACCCTTAACAATAACATGATTAATAAATACGATTACACAAATAAAACAACACGCACAATAGCATACCAATGACTGGCAAACTGTAAACAGAGTGCAAAAAGCACTAGCTATCAAACAGATATCACCTACTTTTCCCACACTGTTTGGTATGGTACTTATCGCTGATACACTTATTGTATTGTACCCTTTAAGATTCACGACTTAAGATGATCGCTGTAAATCAATGGGGTGACAGTTCTTATCCCTCGCATTGAGTGATACAACTGTTTCCGCAATGTTTTACCATGCTGATAATAATGATTTGACTTGGTGCAGGCTAGCACCCTGCACAGGCGAGACGTATCAATACAGCCTTTTGGTATCCGTTACGGTTCAGAAGTCGCTCAGCTTGATGTTGATCTCAACAACATCGCGAAGCAGGAGATTTCAGATACTCTACCTTAGACTCTAAATAAACCATCATTTATTTATGATCTTGCGACCGATAGAAAGGCCTGCACAGATCCTATTGTTTTTAAATCCAAGTATATGGAAATTAAAAATACATATTTTAACTTTGAGCGTATTTATACAGATGGTTCTAAGGATGGCAAAAGGGTAGCTGCTGCCGCAGTTTCTGATGGCGATGTGAAAACATTTGCTACCAGATAATTCTTCTGTTTTCTCCGCCAAATTAAAGGCATTACATTTAGCTTTGGACTTCATTAAATCCGAAGGTTATTGGCGGTATATTTTTTTACCGAACCATTGTCTGCTATGCAGGCACTTCAGAATGAGAAAATTAAAAATCCTCTTGTTGTTAAACTCCTGTCTAAAATATCATATATTTGTGCCACATAGAATGTTGTATTTTGCTGGATCTCCAGTGACATGGGTATTATAGGTAATGAAAGAGCAGATAGGGCTGCAAAATTTGCTCTTTCACAAGATATATTACCTTCTAAAATACATTTTATTTTATTTTAAACCGTTAATCAATGTTTTGAATGACCAAATTTAAAATAAACTCCACTAAGTAAAGCCTGTGCTTGGTGAGTGGCTGCCAGCTTTGTGATCCTTTCGTCGTGAAGAAATTGCTCATGAGTGTGCTGATTTCGCCCCTATACGTGACAGGTTTTACAAGGCTCAAAGTATGCGTCAGCTCTTTTAGTCTGTCAAACCTGAACTTTTATTTGATTTCCTTAGGGAATTAATATTTTAAATGAGATATGATTATTTTTTAAATTGTGCTTTTGCACATTCATTACTCCTACCGATCCTGTTCCACATTTCCTCAGATATCTTTATCTGTATGTTAAGTATTACATAGTAATGTTGGGCTTGTTTGCCAATATCTTATGTTACATTGGCTTACATGTTATTTTATATTTATGTTAAGTATCGCATACATCATGTTTGATTGTTTAGTTTAATAGATTGTTGTTTATGTTTCAATTTTAATTATTTTATCATTTACAGTAAGTAAATTATTCAGCGCCCAAAATGACCTTAGTTGTCGACGTGCCTTAAAACATCATTCATTCATTATGTCAACCACTACTGGAATTTGACGAGATGTGTGTCATTTATATCATGGCGGTGAGCCGACATACCATTGTGTTTTATGGCTTTCTGTCAACCACTTTTCGCACATGACGATTTGTTACGCAGTCTTATATAACCATATGCTTGATGCAAACGCCATTTTGACAGATGATTGCCTAATACGCTTTTTGACCACATGGTAAATCTGAGTGTTAGTTTAATCATGTCGGCAAATCTAACATTGTGTTATATATAGTATTAGTCTATTTGCACAACTGAGGCTTATTCACAATGATCTTAATCGGACAAAATGTATGGCGAAAAAAACTCAAATGCAATGTATCCCAAGTATTTATCAGCAAGCTAAACCGACCCTTTGAGCTGATGGCATAACTTTCATTTACAATTAAACTACATGCGATAGCAAACTGTTTCGCCATAGCCGCTATTGGGTCGCTTCTTACAAATACGAACTGGCTTGCTTCCATTATGAGAGGTCATGTTTACATGTACATGTTCGTTGTTTTGAAATGGTATCGTCGAGTCACCAGATTCAGCTTTATTTTAGATACCAGAAGGGTATTGTTAAAAGTAATAGTTAGACACAAAACTTTTAAACTTTTCAGTTATTGAAAATGATTGATTTGAATTAAATGCAGTTATCAACGGTATTTCAGTTATATCACTTAATTATCAGCAGGTTCATCTAAAGTGGGTTTCATGAATTACGCTCACAAATTCATCTCTAACAACATTTTCTCTTCGGACAACTTACTATCTTCTTACATTTAGCTTATTCAGTTCATACCAAAACATGCTACACAAAGTGCATAATAAGTGAAAAAAAAAGAAACAAAAATCGAATTTACAATTACTTGTCGATAGAGTCTTTAAAATCTATCTTCACAACTTCAGTCATGCAACTGTTTAAGTAGAAAATCATATCAATACTGTTGTTCAAGTTTATAATGTAAATCAAGTTAATATTTGGCAGCATATATGTGAACAAAAGACATTATCGTCCAATATGTTAAAACACTGACATTTACTGGTATTTACTACGCAGATCAATACACCTTAAAGTTTGATCTTTAATGTGATAAGTGTGTCTTTATTTTAGCTGCGCAAGGGCTATAACAAAAGACTCTATAAATGAAATATAAAGGTATTAAATAAAGTTGAAAACATTGCAGTTAAAGGAGACATTACTCTTCATTGAAAAGCTCTCAATTTTCCAGTTTTGTCTTGAAGTTGTCTGCTTTAGAGGCTTCTTAAGTAGTTTAATCTATAGATATCAATATAGCTATATGATTATAAAACTATGGTATCCCACCGATGATAAAATGTACAAGTTGAACTTTGTTTTAACATACATACCTAGAGGCGCGTCTGTCAAAGTGTTTAGATTCTGATTAGCAGAGAGCCAAAATGAAATAAACATTCGCTTGTTAGAAATGTTAACTTGTATATTTTCTAAAGAAGGTTCACAATGATTAGATCTGTAGAACATTCCGATACTATTCAAAACGTATTAACTGTGTTCAACTGCGTTCAACGATTGTTTGGGCCATACTATGGTTTATAACATAGTGTTTGTTTAGTTTTATGAGAGCTTAATGCTTTTTATAACATTTAGATCAGTAACATAACCTTACCCCCGGGTAATCCACACACGGGCACTTCACCCAAGAGCACTCCTCCCAATGACTCTCCAACCAAGTGCACTCCAACGTGACATTGGGGTCCTCAAACACTTGCATCTTTATTATGCAAGCTTAATTGGACCAAACTTGTTCAATAATTAATATCACCTTAGGTAAACATTTAATCCTTTTCAACACGCACATAAAGTTTGACACGTTTTTATCAGTGGAATTTGTAAACAGTGTGGAAACTTATTCTCTGTTGTTTTATAAGGTACTTTCAATCATAGAGATTACCAAATAACTGTACTTCCCTTTAGAGGTGTTTTTAGTGTGTGTATATGTTTGTGTGGGAAAGGTTAAAATACATATATATATTGTATTGCATAGTAGCCAGTTTGATTGAAGAACCAATCGTTGGTTGTGTTGTTGGATTACATTGTACATACCAATTTACGCACATCGAAGACTTCTACCTGAAAAACGTTTAGAAAGTGTGAAAATTGATTGTTGAAACGTATTGATGTACATGAAATAATATTTAATTGGTGTCATATGACCTAAAAAGCGTTATTTTTGTGCCAACTTTAAGACGAAATATGTTACTCGGACCAAAGGTTGTAACGCCATTTTCGTGACATCGTCGGATAACTCGGTACTTTGATTATGCTCTACAGTGAACTCGTGTTAACTCGACATGGGATAATACGAATATACCTTTTAGCTCGAAACATTTTCTGCAATGGATCTTAGTTTTGATTACACCGTAGCAGCAGCTCTGATACTAGAAAACATAACGAATCCTGTGCATTGTTATTGATGCGATTGTATCAGTGGTATGCTTTACATTATAACTATCTAAGTATAATTGAATTACGAATCTTAATATCGAGGGATCCTTCAAACACGTAACAAACTCGACGTACGACGTAACGTACTGGTCCCGTTCGAGTTTGGGTTATGGCGAGTCCACTATACTTCTTCAACATATGAACCAAATCAGCCGCAAAATGACACTCGGAAGTTTTGACAAATGTCGATTACGATCTACTCGAAATATTATTTTGCTAATAGGCGTGTTCCGCATATTTCGAACCTATCGTCGTCGGTTTAGTTGTAGAGCATCCGCCGCGGATGCGGAAGGTTGAGGGTTCGATCTAGGTCGGGTAATACAAACTAATTTAACATGGTAGTAATGGCGTTCCCTCCTTAGGGCTCTGAATTGTACGGTTAGCATTACGACTGATACGATGGTGTCAGGATAAATGGAACAGTATTACTGGTAACTTACCCAGGAAACGCCGAGATATAACTAAAACAAATGATGAAGCGGCGTATACCTTATTATCAGAATGAAATAGAGACTTCTTTGATGCTTTTACGTCAAGACTGTCAATAAACAGGTCCGTGTGCATGGAGGTGTACGTTGATCTGGTACTTCAATAGACGGTAAATCTCGAAGTCGAGTCGCGGGCACCGACGATGCGTTTTCGAATGTTAGTTTAACCGCTCACAATTAGATCTAATACGTTTATGTGTTATACGTACATTGTTGTTTTAATTTCGTAAACCTACGTATTTACGTCAAAATAGGTTTCATAAGATGTGTTCATGAAATTCAGTTTAACCGTTCAGAATTGCATAGTAACCGTTTACTGGAAACTGTTCCAAGCATAATATTATTTTAATTTCGTAAACCCGCGAAGAGAAAAGATGAAATAAAAAGTAGATAAGGTATGACATTGCAATGAAGAGCTAGCATATCACACTAATTAAACACTAATTAAACAAACTAATGTCGCGAATATGCCTGCTTATTTTAATCTCTCCGCATGACTAGAAGAAGTAGATTAAACAACACAGGAGTGTTGCAAAGAGCACGTGTCGCCTGATCAGGATAAATTAAGAAGGAGAGTATTCATAAGGGAGATAAATAGGTACTTTTTGGTGCCTGATATCTGTGACTACAGAAATAGTTATGTCCCTTATGTTTTTCAAATCTACTAAACACTATGGGCGAGTTCATATGGGATCCGAGAACAGCCCGAGTGCATTCGGAATCCATTTGAACGGTGATACTTTTTACCTTAGTGACGTCATTTTGAACTTTTGACCCGAATCCTATTAACCCACCTCAAGCCTGGGGTTACTAGCATTTCAAAATGGCGACCAACGATGTTTAGTACTCATTCGGAATACCTCGGTGATGAATGCTTCACCAATGGATGATGAAGGATTACGATATTACCCGAGTAGTTCCGAATGGTTTACTACTAAGACGAGGAAACACCGTTCAGATGGAAAGCGTTAGTGCGCATGTTTTCTGAATTTATATTTAGACATGACGTACAGTTCTCTATCCTAGAGAAGCCCATCCGAACTCGACCTATGTATCAGTTATGAGTCATTTAGTGTTACGGGAAAGACGCTTTTTCAAAATAAATGAACACATTGAAAAGGAGAATAATTGTTTTACTTGATAAACGGTGATGCAGGCCGATTGATAACAAAGATATATTAAACAAGAGTATACATAACCTTTACCCACATACAGCTGCACTAATGAACAGTTGCTCCTTTCGCCAAAATGTGTTCAAATCTATTCAATCAGTATTCGTTTCTTTACAGAGATTTTTTCAATATATTTGTATACTTGTTTTTGAAGTAGTCTACCACTAGCGGATGTCACTGTAAAGTTGCCCTTCGACTAGGAACTTTAGCCTTGTATTGTATGGTAAAGCAGTTGTCTGATGCAGATTGTTTGTATGTGGGAAAAAGTTAAAAATGCATGAACAAAACGATAGCTGTACTAAACTTTTATACTTTTGACGAAAGTATTATCAAATGCTACATGACATGTAAATGACATTGAAGACACATGTGAGACTTATGTAGTACGCTCACCTGCATCTTCACTGTACGCAGATGAAATAAGAACCCCAATCGCCAAAACGTGCCCCATATCATGTTACAGATGAATTAGATGACACACCGGATACACTTATACCTATAATTACTAACGATGAAGTAACGGACATAGAAACTAGGATTGATGATATAGGATCTGCTACAGATCATATAAACGAGATGATTAAAGCGGCTAAAGAATTAGCGATGCCAATTCCAGACAATACATCGTCAAAACCAGTGTGCAACTGTAACAGTGTGTTTTCGTTAACGTCTTAACGGAACCAGTTGGTGAAATAGATGACATTGGGAGACTTGTTCCAGGTACGTAGGCTTTGTTGTTACGTTGGTATTAATTAATTAATTGTCTAATCTTCATATGTTCCAATAGGGATGGGGGGAGGGGTAGTTTTCTTCGTCGAGACGTGATAGCTGTATTGGAATCGTCAAGGACTATTAATCAAGGAGTCGTGAGTTGCAACCCTGACACTCGGTCATTCAGTTTTGCCGATGATTGACACATTCCACCATTGCGCTAAATAATCTATTTAGGAAGGTGGCCAGTTCCCTTGGAAGAATGTTGCGTGGAGTGTGAGAAAATCAGGATAACACAGAAGATGAACTAGCCATCGTGATATATCTAAAAAAAGTTACGAAAACGGTGTTAAACTACAATTGATCAATCTATTTGATACCTGTCAAACAGAAATCACCATTTTATGTGTGTTTATGTATTAAGAATGACATTCACTTGATGAAATAAATTTTAACTAGATTAGGAGATAAAGTTTTAATCAAGGGGCATAATCTTGCTTGCATATGTTTTCGTCTTTTTCCAGCGTTTTTAATTCCCTCTAACGTTTGGTCCGCTGTTTGACAAAGTAAAAGAAATTTTGTTTTTAAGTATTTTGCTTTGTCCCTTTAATCTGAATAAACCAAATATCACAACAATCGAGCAATGAATGAATGAATGAATGTATATTGTTTTATGGCGCATCGACAGCTAAGGTCATTTAGCGCGCATTTAAATTTTATTATTCATGTTTCCTGGGTGAACAAACCAGTACTAGGCTATAAAATGTGCCTTGCCCAAGGGCACTCCACCATGACCGAATTGCCGCGACTGGGGATCGAACCCGGGACACCCGGTTTCGAAATCCCCGACGCTAACCACTCGACCACAGCTCCTAATCGAGCAATGATGAAACTTGAATTTATTTTTCTTAACATGTCAAAAGTCTTCAGCAAATTATCTGAGTTGATGTTGTTTTTGTATAAAGGATGTATAACCTGGACAAATACTTTGAAAACACTGACCCCATACTATATCAGAACATCATATCCGTGATGTAGTGGTTAGCGAGTCTGCCATGTTACAACGAACTAGAGTAAGAACCGTGGTTGGGTCATTTCAAAGACTTTGATAATTGAAGTAATATAATCTTTTCATGACATTCAGGGGGCTTGCAGGGATAAAATAAAAACTGTTAAATTATCACTTCTGGTGCTAATGCGTATTTGTACGAAACCTACAGGTTATCCGAAACATATCAAATTTCATGCCACACCAGTAATTTACCTTGGAAACGCCGCAAGGAAACTGAAATATTGTTGAAAACGATGTAAAACAGCATTTAAATCAGAAATATTTCAGACACGTGGTAACCTCACATTTATTTCATTACGTGGGCTTAACAAAAGGTTCACAAATATGACACATGAAAGTACGTGTATGTCATAAATATGTGAGCCTCGTTTAGAAATATGTGTACTTTAAAATGCATAAAATGCGTAAATTGAAGATAAAGCGAGAATATGCATCTTAACAGTCCGTTTTTTATTTATTGTATGTTATATAGACTATATAGACTGTAGCTGGATTTATCTTTTGACAGAATGACTTAATTGCTAAACATGGCTCTCACATATAAACATATCAATATATTACTATTATAACATTCACTTGATTTTCCTCATATTTATCTCACTACGCGATTTCCTCATATTTATCTCACTACGCGATTTCCTCATATTATCAACATGTGAATTTATAAAACAGTACACACATTTGATCAACATACATTCATGTCATAAAGAAATAAGTAAATGACCACGAAGGGCATACACAGGTCAATATTGTCGAATTATTTCTCCTTTTTTGAAATACAAATGTTCTCATTCTGATACGATTCTTTAGACTCGTTCTCACTTGCTGACGCATCTTGGTGCACATGCATCAGACGTCTTTTTGAGGAAAAAATTGCTGTTAATGAGTAATTTCTACTTTTGCCTCAATGTTCGATAGTTATACTTCCATTCATCTATTTGTTTCTATATTATTGCCGAGATGATTTCAAAGTCCTCTGCTGCAGATTTATTGTACTACAGAAAGTGCTAATCAGGTTGTACTTTGAAAAGTGTTAACACTTCCGAGCGGTAAGTAGTATATTAATACAGCTTGGTGATTTATATGTGACCTTTTTCAACAATTAATTAATTCATGCATATTCCCTATGAAGTTTGTCTGCCTTCCTACAAATTGTGAAATCAACGAGTATATCTATTTTTAGCATGAAGTCGAATAGTGACCTCAACGACAGGAACTATTTCCAGTACTATGTATCCCATCAGCCCTTCAACTTTTCCGGATGATAATTCTGAACTGTTCATTGTGGGAACGCCCGGGAAGAATATTCAAATTATTGTTTTCCAGGAAATGAATTGATATAAGCCTTTAAGGCTTGTTTTCAAATCCTTTGTATATACTGCCATATTGATAATTATATGTACATGTAAATATGCAATAAATACTGTTTAAACCAAATTATTTTTGACATGTTTTTGACGTCAGGAGATTTGAACAGCTGCACTAAGAATGTCAGTGTCGTGGTAAGTTATCGATGTATTGAACCCTTTCCCTGAAATTGACGATAGCTGATGCCTTTTGAAATCCTTGTGGGAAAATTAAATACAGATGCTCGTTTAGTTTTCCGATCATTGTTCGAAATCAGGAATTAAGCACAAATATCTGATGCCTTGTAGCAGCAGACGAGTCTTGAAATATTTGTGGGAATGTGAAATACAAATGCTCGTTTTTTTTTTGCATAATTGTTTGAGATCAGCAATTAGTCCCTGATATATGTTGCCTTTTGGCAGCAGACAATTCTTGAAATCGTTTTGGGAAAACGAAATACAAATGTTCCTTTTATTTTACGATAATTGTTTGAGATCAGGAATTAAACCCTGATATCTGACGCCTTTTGGCAGCAAATCACTCTTGAACAGGATGTGGGATAAATGAAAACATTACCAAGTTAGTTTTCCCATAATGGTTTTAATCAATCACATGGACCAAACATACACAGATTTTCAGTGATTACACCTGATATTTACCAAACGAATACCACAGTCAAGGTTCGACGTTAGATATATATATATATATGATTCGTGCCTAGCGAATTGACTTCTTATTGAATCTGCATCAACGAAGTATAAAAATAGTCTTCACTATCCGTCTACATGAAGTTAAGACGGAATTGTTGCTGTTTACCACTGAGTTTTACTAAACTATTACCGCAGTCGTCATGGTTCGATGTTAGATTTCGAGTTATAAATGATCCGCGCCTAGCATCTGCATCCACACAGTCTAAGAAGCCATCACTATCCGTCAACATGTAAATTAGACTCAAGGGCATATTTTTACCAACAAAACGGGAAATGTAGCCTCAATTATGTTCGCAACAACACCTGTATATATGTATGATCCTGTCATGGTTCGACGTTAGATTTCTAGTTATATATGATCCATGCCTAGTGAATTGACGTCTTATTGAACCTGCATCAACGCAGTCTAACCATATCACATATCATTCACTGTCCGACCACATGAAGTTTAGACGGAATTGTTGGTGTTTACCACTGAGTTTTACTAAACTATTACCGCAGTCATGGTTCGATGTTAGATTTCAAGTTATATATAATCCGGACCTAGCATCTGCATCCACACAATCTAAAAAGCCATCACTATCCGTCTTCATTTTAAATTAGACTTAAGGGCATATTTTTACCAAAACATTATATATGTAGCCTCAACAGTTTTTCGCAAATATACCTGTATATATATGTATGATCCTGCTAAGGAGAGTAACTAAGATCTCAAATCAATTCTTGGTTTTTCAAGTTGTTTTGGTAACTTGGAGAATGACACATACGCCTGTGACAGGTCAGCAACTCCAGACATATTGATTTTCTACCCCCCAAACAGGCCGTGATATAACTATAATATGTGGAAAGAAATATTGTGTCCGTCCATTTAAAAGTGTGACAATCATGGACATTGATATTATGATGGAACTTTATAAAGCTGTTGATATAAAGCTAAAACAAATATCATTTTTAACCTGTAATGTACGTGGGTTAAATAAAAAGGGAATACTTCTTTATACAGGCTATAATATCTTTACTGGTATACAATCTCTCAGAGTACACTCTCTGTATATGCATGGTTATATACTATACTATGGTAAAATGATAAGACAATACATTTATACAGACATGATAATGATTTGTGTGACAAAACTGAAATAAAATGTTTAAACATATATCACTTAATTGTTTTCGTCCTGAAAAGTAAAATTAAGATGACTCTGCAGCTATCGATTAGTATTTCCTTTTCCCAAAGAAGGTCTATACTGTTTCAGAACAACACACGAGCGGGTCTAAGATAAAACCAATAGTATGGCCTCTGCGTAACGTATCGACCCATATCAGCTGGCGCAGGCTAATCCGAGCCGACACATGGGGATAGAGGTATAGAGAATTGATTCCTGAAACAGAAAAGCCACAAGAGGCGAAAAGTGTCTGACTGGTCAGCCTGCGCGGCATGACTAGGCTGATCCGGTCGATACTTTACGCACAATGTTGGTTTTCTCGTAATTCGCCTCATACATGTTTTCTTATTTGCAGACATCTAGATCGTTATTTGACGCTTAATACCGTACAGCAAAAGGTATCAGATGAATCCTTGTCAGTAAAGGTACATATAACAGATGCAATGACATTTTCCACAATGTTTTAAAACTTTACTGCATATGTTTTCTTCAAATATGTATCGGGAATATACTTCCAATTTCCCATTCATTAACTTGTCAAAAAAGGTATATGAAGTAATACAATAGAAAACAATACAATATGTTTATTCAGTAATTCAGGTTTCTGGCCCACTATACAATTCTACATATACATAATAAGTTTACATGATTGATCACACGGGGAAGAGGTTCTAAAATAGAAAAAGTTATGTATGCGATTATAAGCAGCTCATTTATTTTAAAACAGACTAAAGAGGAAAGTGTTCATTATGTTCATCTCTCCTTTCTTCTCTTTTCAATAAATGTACGTTCAGTAATTTAACGCCCGTTGTTTTCAAAGAGTTTCACAAGTGTGTTTCACTTAGGAACGGATTAGCATGTGTTAAGCTTAACGAAGTCAATAAATACGGAATATTACGTTGCGGGAGTGATAAAATGGTTCGTATTGCACTACAAGTAGCGTGGAATAATCGATATCGTACGACACTGAATGTCGAGTAAGATATGGATTTTCCTACGCTACACGTCGTGCAATACGAACACATTTATCGCTCCCGCAACGTAATATTCCTTTTAATATATACCTACGGTCTATTAAGAGCGAAAAAACTAACAAATATACAGATTCAATATATTTTCATGGTCTGATCTATTCGTTAAATACATGGTTTATAAACTTTTCTATTTGTTACGTACATGGTTCATAGTCTGATCCATTCGTTAAGTACATGGTTTATAGACTTTTCAGCTAACAAAAATGTATACATAGTGAATTAGGTACTAAAACCAAAATAAAACAAAATCGAACTCACAATTAGTTAGCCTGTCGATAAATGTTCCACTTTACAATCCGTAAACAGTTTTACCGTATCAAATCTGAAAAAGAGTATATAATGTTTAAAAGTTTAAAGTATCAAGGTTAACATTAGCGATTAAATAGACAATATAGTATATTGTATAAACATTGAAAGGATCGACGTCATGTGAGCTATCCAATTTCAATACACCTTGAAGTTTGGTTTTAACTTTTTCAGCGTCTATGGCATTGTTCAAGATTGTGTAAGCAAAACAGATTTAGCTAAACTTAAATCAACATTGTTTGACTTTTAGTTGTCAGAATAGTCCAAAACTTGATTAACATGAGAAATGGAGACGCCCTACTTTGAACATGGAAGATTCAACTTGAAACAAATCGGCGCTGAAATAATTAAGTTAATTCATTATGCCTGTCCTGGCTATGAAAAATGTTTCAAATAGTAAATAGAAAGAGAAAATATTGTGTCGTACATAATTTTTAAAATTATTTGATTAATAGTTATGCAACTTTAGAGAAATGTTTGACAGCATATAAAGTTGTGCACCTATCGTCAAACGTATTGCATTATGTATTTATCATGCTCCAGTTGAATAAACATCTATACTATATTTAATTTAATTTGAATGTTCGTGTAATGAATACATAACAAGGTTCTTTTAATAAATATGTCTTCGCAAACTTTTTATGTAACGTTTTCATCTTGCCATAGTTGAATTTTTACATTGGGACCTTAAGAAGAGAAGCCATTGCATTGCACCAATGCACCACTGTCTTCAAGCGAATAATCCGAGAAGGGCTTTCAGATTCATGTGAATAAAGTTAAAAGGGTACATGTATAAGTAAGTAAGTTCGGAAGTAAGAAGTTGCATGTACTTTCTTTATTATTGCAACGTGTTTTACGCTAAATATTAATATACATTCATAATTTAATAATTATCAATCGATAATTTTGAACCGGCCACCAACGGCAAAAACGTCCCCAAAATATAGATTTTTAAATTATCATACATATTTCTATGATAAATGTATCAACTATTGCAATTGGACTTGCTTTCAGTCTTTCAGATCGATCAAAAACACGTTTTCAAAACTTATTGAAATCCAGTCTTATTAACCCTTCCCGGATAAATATGTGTATGCTTCCATAAGTGTTATTGGACATATTTATCTGATCGGTTTTGATATTTACAAAAGGATATATACGTTTATTAACCCTTTTCTACATAGAACAAATCTGCATCAAAATAATGAAAACTACGAAACACTTTATAGATTAAAGAACAACTTTGAATGCAGTTGAACAACTTGTGGCGAAAGGGGAATTTTCTCATTGTTCACATTTTAGCCTTTTGCCGCAATGATTTCGAAAGTCGTCTGCTGTAGAGACGTCATAGCTCATATGTATGTGGTAAAGGGATACATTAAACAGATATATAAAAGATACGAGGGTTAATTGTTATGGGTATAAACACTAAATGAGTCCACCCACGGTAAAAAAGTGGCAGTTGAAACCTGTAAACAGTGAATATCTACATATGTTTGTGCGAAGCTTCTTTTAACGTGCCTAGGTTTTTTTAAACTGAACAGATGGCCAAAGTGATCTGAATATACAATTATTAGAGATGTCAAAGTGACCTGAACTTACAATGATTAGAAATGCCAACGTGTATATTTTCCCATGGACGGGTTCAAGTATACAATAGTTAATTAAGAAGCACATTCCGATACTATTCATTGTTGTGTATCTGTGTTCAAAGGTTACCTGATCGTTGAATTGTCTAAATTATTGTTTTGGTTTAATTAAGGTTTACAGCCGTGTTCAACATGTGTTCATTAATATCACGGCTATATCTACATGTAACACTTATCCAATATTCCTTGGTGGCAAAATACTGCCAAGAAATATGCCTTACCTAATGGCAATCAATCAAAGGGCAATCCACCCAAGAGCACGCCACATAAGGTCACTCAACCAAAAGGGACTTGACCAAAGGGCATTCAACGCAAGGGCACTTTATCAAAAGGCACTTCATTAAAGGTACGCCACCAAAAGGCACTCCACTCAAGGGTACTGTACCAAATGAACTTCTCAAAAATAGATTCCACCAAATGGCACTGCACTATAATTCCATGAACCACCCTTTTACAAGTAAAAAAGCAATGGCATAGCCTAGGAATACCGTTCAACGCAGAACGTTAACACTATCATGTCAGGTAAAACGGTTAACCCGTTCAGACATTTAGACGCAGTTTGACGCGTTTGTATTACGTGGTGTTTGAAAACAGTGTGGAACTAGTGTTCACACCTCTTCCTTTAAGTGTAGATTCATTTGGAGATATATCATACTCACTGTACTTAACCGAGATGTTTTCATTGTCGTCTGCTGCATATTTCATTTATGCGGGAACAGGTAAAACTTATCCAAACTAACTGTTCTTCCGTGAACATAGACCTCCTTTATCTGCAAGTAACACTGTAATTATATTCGTCACTTCATTCTTGAACAGATCCGTAAAGGTACACGCCAGCTTTCGCGAACAGTGTACTTGTAAATTAACATGTGTATCCTCACAGCCTTATCAAGATATGCACTGCTCATGAATCTTTTAAATCTATAGGGTAAAATATTTAAAGAAATGTATTGAAATGTTATTGCAAATGATGGCGTTTAGCTTAAAGACTAAACCTGCATTAGTTTAAATGTACAAAACATACAAATAAACATCGGGTGTCAATCAGGCGTGTGAACATTATCATAAACCGTCAGGGAAGTCACCACTACCACTTTCGAAGTCTTTGGTGTGACCCGACCTAGGATCAAACCCGGTAATCCCGCTTTTGACGCGGAAGTTCTTACCATTACACCAACGAGGCGATAGAACCAAATAAAAACCTCCGAGAATGTAACTGTGAAAGAACCACTCCATGTAGAGGGCATGCAAAATAACTTGGCCGCACACATGTGCATACATTATTCTCGCATAGGTTCATGAATACTCGTATAATACAAGCTCGCTGTGTAAACCAGTCCATGAACATGTGCGAGTGAGCAGTGACTACTTAGTTTCGAGTTTAGTTGACCAAATGTTTAGACACAAGTCCGCGGTAAATACGTGTTCACAATACGCCCCTGTTTGAGTAGAGATCAATTTAATATTTTGTGAAAAGGGATTCGTCTCAAGTTGCCAACTGCTATGGTAAAGGAGTATTAATCTCATATTCTAAGTGTATTCTTCTTGGTGAGGTTGATCTGATAAATGCTAGTTTAAGGTGTTAAATCGAAGTTAAACACCATTTTTACATGTTTGGTAATTTATATCGGTGAGAGTCTTGGGTAAGTAACCAGGACTACTGGTCCATTTATCCTGACAAAGGCGAGTCATGTGTAATATTTAACACTTAATCTTGAACGTCAAGGAGGGAATTCTTTTTAATTAAAATCTGTATTAATGTTATGTAATTGTATAATTGAAGCATGTTTTTTTTAAACATTTATGCAATAAGTATTTTGTATTGTATTGTTTTCAAAGTAAAAACAAATATTAAAACATGGAGGATTGTATGCATAAGTCAATAAACAAATGTTGACCATATACCCTCCCTTTACTCCTTTTCAAGAAGGTATACATAAGGGTGGAAAATTCATTTAAAACCACAATATTAACTTTCGAATATGAAGCTTGTTTTTCAAATGTACAGTATTTGTTCTTTCAAAATTACCTGTATGTTATACAACAAAGGAACCAGATTTAGTATCTCTGACACTTAAAACTGTTCAGCCTTATCTGCATACATATTCAACAAATCTACAACAGACGACTTTTAACACATCCTGAACTACAACACTTTAGATAATTTTAAAGCAGAAATAGATCCTTTACATATGATATGGATTCAATTATCAAAATAGGCCACTGTAGGTGTGAATAAGAAACTAGAATTGTAGTCCCAATTGATTCAATCCCATCCCATCTTATGTGATGATTAACCCTGATTAGGTTTATTGTCTATAAATAAATAAGTTTAATTATCAAAGTTTAAAACAGTGTGCCAAAGGTTTCCCGCTACAGATGCGTCTGCATAAAAGAAAAGGGTGGCATGGTTGAGGTTTGGTGCAACAAGACCCTTTTATACCATACGCGGTGCACATGTTCTGGTTCAGAGAGTTACAGGTATTTAAATATTGCGATACTTTATATAGACCATCCTTGTGTTTTATCCCTTATTACGTCGTATTGACAGGGATACACATAGGAAGCACATCTCAGACGTGTATCCGTCTGTCTGCTTCTGTCGGTCTACCGCCTAGTTTTATTTTCCTGAAATAAGTTGACAGGCGACATCTATCTTGTTAGAAATTTTGTGTTTGTTTGCTTGATGGTTAACGCCACTTTCAACAGTATTTCAGTTACATGCATATCACGTGTTTTTTTTCTTAATAATTCACCAGTAACTTGGTCCATTTATCTTGACACAAACGAGGTAGTCGAAATGCCAAACATGCAACCATGATCGTTACAGAGGGATGTGCATTAATACAAGTTTTAAAAGTATTTCACCATCTAAGCATTATAAAACTTTGACAACGCGTCTTGTAGTTATGTTATGTGTGTTTACGCCGTTTTCCACATTTGTTCTCAACATGATATATCGCGGCAACAGTTCATTTATTCATGATACCTGGGTAAACAATGTGAAAATGTGCCCAAATGGGACTCCAACTTGACTTATTCAACGTATCACCTGTGTAGACCAATCATAAAACGAATACTACTTTTACGAAACAATACGCAGTACCCTCTCTTATTTACATACGATCAATGTCATGTGAGCTATCAGATTTCAGTACGCCTTGAAATTCATTCTGACAACCACTACACTATTATGACGATTATCCTTTCCAGTTATATCACAGTGGCTAACTGACCTACTCATGAGTTTCATTAAATTATGTTAACCACAACTCCAGTATGACAAGAATCTTGATCAGTTTTATTACGCATGCTAGCTGACCTACCCAAGTGTTTAATTGCTTTCTGTCAACCCTTACTCGAGTATGACGAGTATCATGGTCAGTTATAGCACGGCTGCTAGCAGACATAAACATGTGTTTTATTACAGTTTGTTAACTACTCGAGTATAACAAGTATCATGGTCAGTAATATCACGGTAGCTAGCTGACCTACCCATGTGTTTTGTAGATTTCTGTCAACCACTACTCGAGTATGAAGAGTAACCTTGTAGGTTAAATCACGCCGACTAGCTGACTTACCAATTTGTGTTATGGCTTTCTGTCAACCCATAATCGAGAACGACTAGTATCACAGTCATTTATATCACGTCGGCTAGCAGACGTACCCAAGTATTTCATGAATGTCTGTCAACCACTTGCAAAATGAAGACTTGTAGAGAGACACATTTTCTGCTACGTTTTATGTCTTTCTGTCAACGAAAACTCTTGCGAGTATAACGAGTATAACGGTCAGTTATAATATGGAGGCTAGCTGACCTACCTATGTGTTTTGTGACCTTTGGTCAATCACTACTCGAGTACGACGATAATCTTGGTCAGTTATATCACACCTGCTAGCTGACCTACCCATGTGTTTTATGACCTTTCGCAACCACTTATAGAGTACGATCTGAATCATCGTCAGTTATATCGCGGCGGCTAGCTGATATACACATGTGTGTTATCGTGTTCTGGCAACAACTATTCGAGTATGCGTTGCGGGTTCGATATCCGGCAGGGTCATACGAAAGACTTTAAAAATGGTACTAATAGATGCGCTCTTTGTTGATAAGGGTTGCAGGGCAAAAATTACGACTGACTGGCTGGTGTCACAACAGAGAGACCAATATTACGTGTAACTAACATAAGAAATGCCTTGATTTTAATGAACAGTTGTTAAAAGCAGAGTTACATACCAAACAATCAATCCTTGAGTATCCCGGTGGCTAGCTGACCTACCTATGTGTGTTATGGCTTTCTGTCAACCAATACTCGAGTATGACGAGAATACCGGTCAGAGTTATCAAGGCGGCTAGCTGACGTACCCATGTATTTTAAGAGTTTATGTCAACCACAACTTGAGTATGATGAGTATCCCGGTTAGTCAAAGCACGCCGGCTTGCTGATCTACCCATGTGTTTTATGACATTCTGTAAACCACAACTCGAGTATCCCGGTTTGTCAAAGCTCACTGGCTAGCTGATGTGTAGTTCAACTAATACTCGAGTATGACTAGAATCCTGTTCAGTTATATCACGCCAGTAAGCTGCCCTACCCATGTATTATATGACTTTCTGCCAACCATTACAAGAGTTTGACTAGTATCCTTGTCAGCTATATAACGCCAGAAAGCTGACCAACCGATCTATCCGTGTATGTTATGAATTTCTGTTAACCACTATTCGAGTATTTCAATTTGGTAAGGCAACTTTTCTGTATCGTTTTTCCTGATACATACGATATAATGACGCCTTGTACGGGAGAAGATTGTGAGAAGGAGAACTTGATGAAAACATGTGATTGAATAATACACTTAATTGAAGTTTAACGCCATTTTAAATAGTGTATTCAGATCAAATAACATACTGTGTAATGATCATACACTTACTTTCGACGGATATATGGATGACAATTTATCACTCTCACCAATCCGACCCTCTGAGCTAATGGCATTAATTTCATTTAAGATCAAGTAACATTTTGTATAAAAAGTATTTCGCCAATGCAGTTATTAGGTCGCTTCAAGGATAAGTGTATGATTTAATGTTGAAAAATGAAGATCTTGATCTGTCCCGCAAGAGGATGCAATCTGATTTGTATATATTGGTCGCTAATCCCCGAAGGTCGGTTTTTGTGTGGCGTGGACAATACTATAGTTGTTAATATTATCAGCTGTCAGCGAGTGAAAGATAAGTATACAGTGTAACCATAACGAACTTGAGTGCATAATTCATGTTAGATCAAGCATAAATGTTCATGCTCGATTTTCTTTCAAATGTATTTCAAAGTCGAGTTCACCAGATTGAGTGATATTTCAGATCACAAAAAGATAAAGGTACGAGTGCAGGTTCATAGTCTGATCTATTCTTTAAATACATGGTTTATAGACTGTTCAGCTAAAAATTGACAACAATAGTGAATTCGTTATTAAATCCAAAATAAATCAACGTTTTAACAGTTTTACCGTATCAACTCTGAAAAAGAGTTAATAATGCACATTCATTTTAAGTTTCAAGATTAACATTACAGAATAAAACAGACACTGGAAAGGATCGACGTCATGTGACCTATCCAATTTCAATACATGTTGAAGTTTGATATTTACCTATTTTAGCACTGATGGCAATGTTACGTGTTTTTTTTTAACAATACATATTTAGACGAGTCAGCTCGTCACGAGCTGTCTCACCTAAAGTCAGCATTGTTTGCATTATAGTTATCAAAATAATCCAAAACCCGTATTACATGAGAAATGGAGACGCCCTACTTTGAACATGGAAGATTTAACTTTAAACAAGTCGGCGCTGAAAGAGTTAAGTTTATTCATAATGTCTCTCCCGGTTATGCAAATGTTTGTTAGCATGTGTGTATGAGTCTGCATAAGAACATTACATGTACCGTCTTTCAACGCATATCGATACATCATATTTTTACATCTCTTTAAATGCATGTCGAAAAGGCCCGAAACGTTTACAAAGCTGGAACTATGAGAAAATAATGAAATTTACATTTGCAATAATGCTTGATAAGCTGCGTTTGTATGAGGAAAACATGTAGAACACGATTCATGAAAGCAATTCGTGCATAACCAGCCAATTAAAACTTCTACGCAGCAAACGACTAATGACAGCATTGTCGCAAAATGATAAATTTATCCCAGGATTCCTAATGTAGTGTCTGCAGGTGGTAAATGTATAAAACTACTTTAAAGGAAACTATGCGAATAAACAATTATGAGGAAAACATCATATTTGAAATATATTTAACCAAGTATGTATCTGGCTATCTTGCACTTTTACTCTGCCTAAACAATTGTTGTCCCTCATAATGATATACAAATGAGGCCTAACCAACGAAAATGATGAATGACCGAGCTGTTTTTCGAACTAACAGTGCCCGGCTCGACAGGCCTCATCGATACCAACAGCAATCAGAGTGGCGCCATATACTCAAATACAATATCCCCGAATCTACATCACGCGAAATCAACATTCGGAGGTAATGACTTAAATACTTTGCTGATCAAATGATAAACTTGTATAGCCAGGTATTTCATCATAACCATTAGTGTACGACTAGATAATTAAGAGGGGACATCCTGATATGATTGCAAACGTATGCAAGCTTTCGTTTGATCTTTCTTGGTCTCAAACCCCGGATGTCAGTGTTCGTGTGAAGTGGCTAATATTATTATGAAAGATGACCAGTTGTCAGCGAGTGAACGCTGTATATGCAGTCTTTGAATTACAAATTTGACTTTATAAGTCATGTTAGGTCACGCAATAATGTCCATGTTCGGTTTTTTAAATTTATTTCAAAATGTTTATATCAGATAGCAATGAGTTTAAGGTAAACATATGGGTTTACTTTCTGAAATATTCACGAAGTAGGTGTTTTATGGACTATTAAGGTTACCAAAAGGTATGGGGACCTATAGTTTGAGCTACTCATGTGGTACATGGTCTATCGACTTTATTGGTTTCTAAAAGACATAGAGTTTAGTGTCTGAAATATTCAAGAAGTACATGGTTTATCGCCTTTCTTAGTAACAAAAAGGTATGGGTTTCTTGTCTGAAATATTCATGTAGTACATGTTCCATCTACTATTTATGTAATCAAACATGCATTGGTTTATTGTCTGAAATATCCAAGAAGTAAATGGTCTATCGATTTCTAGGTTATCAACTTGAAAGGGTTCATTGTCTGAAATATCCATGTATTACATGGTCTATCGACTGTCGAGGTTATTATACAATGTATGGAATTATAGTCAGAAATGTTCATATAGTACATGGTTTATCGATATTCTAGGTTATTTTACATATAGGGTTTATTTTCTGTAGTACACGGTTTGTCGACTTTCTAGGTTATCCAAAAAGTATGAGTTTTTGTCAAAATTATTCATGTATAATATGGTCTATTGACTTTCTTGGTTTTCAAAATGCATGGATTTATTTCTGAATTTTTCCAGTAGAACATGATTTATCGAATTTCTAGGTTATCA
Source organism: Serripes groenlandicus (assembly GCA_031761405.1). Classification (NCBI taxonomy): domain Eukaryota; kingdom Metazoa; phylum Mollusca; class Bivalvia; order Cardiida; family Cardiidae; genus Serripes; species Serripes groenlandicus. Next base: position 2,104,595 of record JASEVX010000021.1, read on the forward strand.
AAAATGTATGGGTCTTTAGTCAAACATATTCCTGTAATATCAAAAATGCATTGATTAATTTCTGAGATATTCAAGTAGTACATGAACTATCAATTTTCTAGGTTACAAAAATGTTTGGGTTTATAGTATGAAATGTACATGTAGTATATATGTTAGTCTATCGACTTTCTAGGTTACAAAAGGGTATTGGTTTACAATTTTTAACTATTCATGTAATACATGGTCTATTAACTTCCTACGTTAACACAAGGCTTTCGTTTATATATTGAATTAATCATGTAGTAGTTGGTCTATCGATTCTTTAAGTTACAACACGGTATATGTTTAAAGTCTGATATATACATGTAATACATGATCTTTCAAGTTTCTAAGTTACCAAATAAGTAGTATCGTTTTATAGTCTGAAATATTCATATTGTAAAAGGTTATCAAAAGTTATTTGCTTATATTCTACAGAGTTCATGTAGTACCAGTTAACACACATGTATTGGTTTATAGTCTGACGTAGTCATGACTAATAGATCGACTTTCAAGCTGAGAGCGAATAAGTCAAAATAAATCAAAATTGAACTTACAAGTAATTATCCTCTTGATATATTCTCAAACATCCAATTCGTATAGCTCAACATTTTAACAGCTTAACCGTAGCACGTGTGTAGACCAATCATATAACGTATACTATTTTAAAGTTTGTTTAGGGAACGATACGCAGTATCTTCTCTTATTTCCATACGATCAACGTCATATGAGCTATCAGATTTCAAAATAATATTTAGGTTATTTCCTATGTTTCTTTCCCTTCCACCGTTAAGATATTGTTCAATTCGTATGTTTTGAATGTGTCTGAATGTACGTAAACTATGTAACAACATTAGTAAGATATTATGGAATAAGATTTGCTCATTATCAAACTATTTCCACTTTTCTCGCAATGTTTTCAGATTTGTTCTGTTAAAGAAGCGTCATAAGTCGTCTGTATTAGGAAACCTATTTGCTCAAAGCAGGTGTTAAATACCCAATGTTATCTGGGTTTTTATCAGGTTTTGGTAAAAAGCTTTCCGGTAAATAAACAAGGCTTTAAGATATCCTTATTTTGCATTGAAAAGGGATGCCTGCTTCCAATTCACTTCGGTGTTTCTGTAAATTGTGTGCATATACAGAGTGAAATGTGGCTATTAGAGCAAGTGATAACGCAATGATACATACTGGTTTTATATTCAAATAAATCTGCCATTATTTACAAGATATGATGTTTCGATAGTGCCGTCTGTATTGAAACTATTTCACGCAGGAAGTTTCAGAGCTAATTGAATGCGTTGAAATGAATATACCTTGTCAAGTCATCATGAAATGTAATATTATGAATATATTGGCTTGCGAAGCCATCGTTCAAATATATGACTAAGATTTAGGATGTTGTATGGACAACATCTTCTCCGTCCCTTTCCCTTAAACAGATGACTTGTGATACATTTGCAACTGACATCATTTGCAAACATTGTGAGAGAAGACGAATTGCTTTTTATAAGCCATTTCCGTTTTTTCACAATGTTGCTACTTTATCTTAAACCTAAACCTATAAAAGCTTGATTTAAAATGTATAGTATTCGTTCTTTCAAAATCACCTGTTTAATATAAAAAAGCAAAGCTATTGTGTATCTCTGACACTTAAAACTGTTCAAGAATTTCCGCATACATGTGCGACAAATCTACAGCAGACGACTTTAAACGCATCCTGACAGTTTAAACAATTTTAAAGTAGAACTAGATTATTCACATAGGATATGGATTCACGTCTCAAAATAGGCCATAGTAGGTGTAGATAAGAAACTAGAATTGTAGTCCGAATTATAGCAAGCCCTCCGAATGTGATGATTAACCCTTTTACCACATACAGTAAATCTGCAGTTTTTCTACATATAGCATATATGTAGCAGACGACATTGTAAACAGCTTGGCACAATTTAGGGAATATAAATAAAAGGTTTAATTATTTAAAGTTGTATTAACGAATTAAGTTGAAAACACTGTGCTACAGATACGTCTCCATAAGACGAGAAAGGGTGACATATAGGGGTGCAACATGACCGTTTCAAACCCTACGCGATGCACATGTTCTGGTACAGAGAGTTACAGGTATTTAAATAGTTTGATACATTATACAGTCTCTCAATATGTTTTAACCCGTATTGCGTTGTCTGTATTGCCGGGGATGCAAGTCGAATTCACTGCTCGATTTGTCCTTCAGTTTGTCTATCTGTGTGACCTTTCCACCTTAAGCGATTGACACGCTCTGGTACAGAGTTTTACTGGTATTTCAATATTGCAATACATTTTACAGACTGTCTGGTAGTTTAACCCTCATCACGTCGCCTATATTAACAGGGATAGACATAGGAATCACATCTATCTTCGACGTGTCTGTCTGCTCATCTATGCTTCTGTCTGTCTATCCACCATGTTCTCTTTTACTGAAATAAGTTGACATACGACACCCGTGTTTCTTGCAACATTTTAGTTTGTTTGTTTTTGTGTTTTACGTCATTTCTCACAGTATTTCATTTGCATGCATATCACGGTGATTTCTTCTTGGTAAGTTATCAGTAATGTTGGTCCATTTATTTTCGCTTCAGCGAGTTATTGGAAATGCCGTACCCGTAATCCTGAGCGTTAAAGAGGGATGTACATTAATACAAGTTTCAATGTTTTCACCATATTACCATTAGAACAATTTGTCAACGCGTCTTGCAGTAATTTGAGTTTACGCTTTAGACAGTTCATTTATTAATGATCCCTGTCTAAACAATGATAACATATGCCTTATCGAAGCGCCTTCACACTTGAACGCCGCACTGTGGGATAAAAGAAAAACTACCTCATCTTGGCAGTATCTCATTGTCCTACAATGGTTTCAATAATAGTATGCTGCAAGCACTTAATAATGCATGTTGGAAAGCTTAAGCAATCTCACTTAATACACCGATTTATTAAAGTCGTATGACCACATTGTTGGCTACTCAACTCAACATGTTTATCTTGATATTCCTAAAGATAAACATCGACTCTCCCAAATGCAAACTTGCACAAGCTCAACAATGGAAAGTGTACTATATAGGCTAAGTCTGGTGCAGGGACCATATTGTTGGCTGCTCAACTCTTTGTATTATCTTGATATTCATATGAATTAATATTGACTCTCCCAAACGCAAAGATGTACAAGCTCTGTTTCAGAAATTCAACATGCTTGGACGATGCCCGACATGCTTCGGCGGATTAACTTTATAAAACGAATACGTAGCCGGGCACCATATATTATATAACCTACAATGTAAACTGTGAATGGTTAAGGAAGCCAAGGATTAAATACTTATTCAATCTTAATATAATTATAATTATAGTTCTGCATTATCAAAGTTACATTAGTCATGCTTGGCTATACAATATGCTCAATTGTTGTTTTATAAACATCTAAAAGTTCTGATAAGAAATATTAATTATCTAGAAAATCGGATAAAATGTTCACATATATAACTACAAACATTATAGTTGTTACAGTGTTTCGAGTAATTTATTTGTTTTATAATATTAAGCTTAGTCCAATCATAATATTATCTATTCGATATCTCGTGATACAAGACTTGTTTGTTAATTAGAGAGTTGTTTTTTGCAATTTTCGAAAGTATTTCATGTCGCGGCAGCCGACTATACGTTCGCGAATGTCATTATTTACCTGTCACAAATATATCTAGTATTTAAGTGTTACAAGGAAATTGTTATTTAAATTTCGTAATGCCACGTAGACAAAATGCATGAGATTAGAACATGGGGTAACACTTTCAAAGTAAATTTTATATGAAGTTAAGAAGGTACATGTACATGTATGTATGGCATTTCAATGAATATTTTGTATCTCATATCAATTTTAAAAAAATGATGGCGCAAGTATGCCTGCTTAATTAAATCTCTGTGCGTGACTGTAAAAAGAAATTTACCAAACAAATCTGAGTGGCAAATAAAACATGTGTCACCTCCATATATATCTCAGATAAAAATATAATACATGGACGTGTATCAGGGTTAAACACGGCAGGAGAAATATAAAGGGAGAATGATTGGTTCTTGTTTTCTACTGAATTAATAATGTGACTCCAGATTTATGTCCCTTTCGGTATTCTATTCTCCTGAACGTATCAGTGATGAACGTTTATTGTTATTTAATGTTAGGAGATAGAAACTATTTAAAATATAAGGAAATATTGAAAATTAGAATAACTCATAACAATCGAAAAAATTTAAAATAAAAGAGATATATACAAAGTTAGAAAAATTAACCCTTTCCAAAAACAGATACAATAATAAGCAATCAACCTGCATGATATGTCTTTCTTTATTTTGATTTGTGGTATATAGAGGGCCAATGAATGGATTTGGTACCCGGGTTCCTAGGCCTAATGGACGGCCATTGGTCAGAACTGAAATTAAGGTCAAGAGAATGGTCTGTAACAATCCTGAGCAAGTACACATCATCGGCAGAACTCATGAAATCCGTTTATCGTTTATGCATTCACCCTAAATATGACGGGAGATCAGGGTTCAATCCTGGTCAAGTCACACAAAAACTTAAATTGGTAGCAATAGCTTCACACCTTGGTGTTCTATGTTATGGGAAGAGCATACCAACTAATGTGTATTCCGGTTATTTGATTCAATAGAAGATAGTCCTTATAATTGCATTGAAACCTGAAAAAAACCCGTATGACAGCATGTTCAAAGGTCGTTCATGAATAAACGCTTTCCCACATACAGACGCATAGTTTCCCATCTATAACAGATGACGTTTGAACTATTATTCTTTTTGTAATATTTTTTTCAAATCTATTCAATACTTATACTTTCACTTATAACCATTTTACATTCAATGCTTTTTATCGATATTTTGCAAATGGTCAGCTGTAGATTTGCTGCAGTGGGAAAGGCTAACAGTGTTTTAACTCCGGATATATTCCATGTATGGTAATGCACTATTCAGATTTCGTAAAATTGACCGCATCAGTGGTGTTATGGTGCTGCGTCCTTGGATGCAGGAGGTCGCAAATTTATAATTGGTAGTACAGACTAACTGGTTCCAAGGATTGTGAGGGTGGTATTACGACTGACTAGCATGTGTCAGTATAAATGGTCAAGTAGTACAGGTAACCTACCCAGTAAGCGCCATGATAAATCTGAACAATGGATGAAAGCGGCATACAACACCCAGCAAACAACAGAGAATCAATGCCATACTGTCTTTGGCAAAACCTAGCTTTCGTGTGTTGTTTCAATTAGTTCAGTCAATCGTCAAGTCATTTGGATATTGGTTGTCAAATTTGAGTCGCCTTTCCATGGTTCACTCAACTATACAAACGATCTCCATTGTCGGTCCTTTTGGAATGAGAAGCAAAAATAAAGTATATGTATATGTAATTAAATATGTGACAATTGTGAAACACAAGATAATTAAGTGTGACAGTCATATGCTATTGAAAATCACAAATAAAATTGAAAGTGTTATTTTAGAAAAATCACGTTCAATCTCAAGTGTTTAGCTATACAATATACAATACAATATATTTTATTGCACAAAAACAACATGTTTTATAGCAATATAAACAAACAAAAAGCATAACAGAGACAATGTTTTTTTCTGAAGGGCCCCAAGTATAACCGTACACATTTAACCAATAATTATTCTCATTTTGATATATATACACACAATGAAGACAAAATATGTCTACTAGTTTTTAAAAACTTTAATTTAAGATAAAATAAAATTATTTAAATTATCATGTTTTTTGCATAATAAATGTATTTTGTTAAATTATTGATTACGACTTATGAGGATGATGTCATCAGATGTTTTATTTAGTTGGCCATGTATAGTAATATATTTTGATATATTTCAATCACAAGATTGACTTTTAACAGGAATGATTTTGGGCTCGTTTTTGTAAGATTTAATATGCGCTTGCTTTCTCATTCATGGTACTTGTGTTTACAGTTACGCTTAAGTAACACGTATGCCCGTTTTTGTCGAGAAAAGCAGCCTTCTTGTCATTGGTTTTATTTTTGAAAAAACATTGTTAGCGTGATTTAATAACTTTCAAGCCTCATAACAATCTTTATTAAACCACATATTCTTAGCATTTTGTAAATCGGCTTTATGTTTTTTCTTAGTTTTACCAACAACTTTGAATGCGTTTTCTTGCATGTATAATGTGAATGAAGTTATAGTATCATTGATTTTATCATTGTGTAGATTAGCAGTAAGCTGATTTAGGCGGGAAATTTCTTCCAATAAAAACTCTCGAAACGTGGTAATTTGAGTTTCGTCCCATGCTAGCAACAAATGATGGGCGGTACTATGTTCACGTGGCACCTCGTTGTGACATGACCTTTCGATACAAAAATGAAGTACACTGTAATCGGATAGATCAATAATTTGTATTAATTCAAATAGTGTTATATACTCGAAATCATCGTAATTTAATAAAAAGAAAGTCAACCATGCTCATTCATTTATGGATAACAAATGTGTAATCACTACTACTCTGTAAACGACCGCTGGCTATTAATATATTTGTTGTTCTACGCATGTCAATAAGCCTAGTTCCAAATGGGTGAAGAACCTGGTCTTTGTTTACTCTGTTTACTCTAGGTAAAACGGAATAATTGGGTTGTATATCTGAGTTACTATCTAAAATTCTGTCAAAATTAATGTAATCAATCTCTTTTGCTGTTCGACTATTAAGATCTCCGGTCAATAATACTTTCCTAGAAATTTATATTTTTCAACATCTTATTCTCAATCATTAAATATGTCGATTTTATGTTGATTAATATTTTGGAATCACGGGGTGGTATAGACGTGCAACATAAATAAGCATCAACATTGAAATAAAAAGACTTTTGCATATCTTCAACAAGATGATTCTACATTGTTGTTTCTCAACAAAATCAACTTTTCTCTGTAAACTTTATTTGTGGTATAAAGAAATTCTTCCTTAATGACACCATGTCCTGGTGTTATGAAATTTATTTCCCAACAAATGTTCAGCAGAATATCCTTGGATATTTAAATTATTATGTGTCTTTGGTGATAACCATGTTTCTGTAAGATTTGTATCATGTTTATTAATTATGTCAATAAAATCAGGATTCGAGATCTTCCGCGCTAGTTCGTTGATGTTCCAGGAAATTGTATATAAATGCTCTTCTTGACATCTCTATGTAGAAGTAGAAGGTTTTTGTTTGAATTCACACCTATTCACAAATAGCTTTTCTCCGATAACCTTAACCCTCAATTTTCATCATGATGTAAAAAGCCAAAATATGTTAAAACAATAACACAAAATCTATACACGAGATATATACAATAAACAAGAGTGTTCAAGGAAGCACATGTGTTGCCTACCAAGTAACAATACTCATTAACATCTGCTCAGGCACAATAATTATGCAGCAGACGACTTTGAAAACATCTTAGTACAAACACGGAAAAGCTCTAAACTGTTGGTATAATTACTGAAAAAATGTGAAAACATTGCGATAAAAAAATGAAATTGCTTGTTTCTACTTTTGTCAGAATATTTTCAAAATGTGTCTGCTGCAGATGTGTCAGTTAGTGACAGTCAGATGGTTAAATAGACAAACGACAGATAAGTGATCCCCTATATACATCCCTGCCAAGACAGCCGACAGATAAGTGATCCCCTATATGCATCCCTACCAAGACAGACGACAGAGACGTGATCCCCTATATGCATCCTTGCCAAGACAGACGACAGAGAAGTGATCCCCACAAAGTCAAATGGCACCTGCTGTAGAGGTGGCTGTATCAGCTGTAGGTTATCTAGCATTAGGTAAGGTTTTATCTAGCAATAGGATCAAACAATAGGCTCCTTTTTCATCTCAAAGAACTGTTGATTTATTGCTTTATTGATAAATATCTATGACAAATCCAGACACAATGCACATACTGTATATTTTATATTTTACTGCGTACATTTTCAGAAGAGAAATTAGTTCATTACATGCTTTTCCCTGGATTACTGAGAACTAACAATGAACATTCACTCTTTAAAAACCTGATTCTATCAAGTAATAGCTTTTTCCGTTTTGTTCTGTCTTTAACCCTTTCCCTCATATAGACGCTTTCTGACGACTCTGCAGCAGGCGGCTTTTTGAAAACATAGTGACAAAAGAAGAAATTGATCAAAACAATAAATTTCTCCTTTTGACATAATGCGTTCCACTTTTAGTCCCAGGTTATACACGAAACTCGGTTAAATTAATGAAATAAGATATATACACTTATTTTACCACAACTGTCAAACAAGATTGTGCACGTAGTTTGTGAATCAAACATCCTATTTATACTTTGCGGTTAATTGTACAAAATATCTAATGAATATTCTGTCGGAACCATTAGAGTTTATTTCATTTATTTATTTCGCGTAAGTCGTAGTCAATGTAAGCATTTATAAAGGTACAACTATTTTATTTAGATTACAGTTAAGAACATCTTGAAATTGACAAATTTACCGTTCACGCTCCGCTCCGTTCCGTTCCGTTCCGCTCCGCTCACGTTCCATTCCGCTCATAAAGCGTTCACTCAATCATAACATTGGGATTGCTTTTTTCCGATCCGCTCAGATTGAGCGAAGCATTCATGTGATTGGATTGTTTCGTTCATAATGATTGTTTCGTTCAGAGCGCAAAATTCCGTTCCGCTCATAAAGCGTTCCAACTTCGTTCCAATCACGCTCACGATCCAATCACGTTCCGCTCAGATTGTCAATTACATGATGTTCCAAACTGTAAGAACATCTTGAAATTGACAAATCTACCGTTCACGCTCCGCTCCGTTCCGTAACGTTCCGCTCCGCTCACATTCCATTCCGCTCATAAAGCGTTCACTCATTCATAACATTGTGATTGCTTTTTTCCGTTCCGCTCAGATTGAGCGAAGCATTCCTGTGATTGGATTGTTTCGTTCATTATGATTGTTTTGTTCAGAGCGCAAAATTCCGTTCCGCTCATAAAGCGTTCCAACTTCGTTCCAATCACGCTCACGATCCAATCACGTTCCGCTCAGATTGTCAATTTCATGATGTTCTTAACTGTAGTTACATAAGTTTAGCAGTATATTAGTCATACTGAAATATACAGCGTCCTGACGTCGCTATAATTACAGCTATTTTTATCAAAATACAAATACAAATACGCTATATATGTACATGTCCTATATAATTTGCCGTCGAACGTTTAATACGAGAATTTTTATGGCACGTGATTTCCCCGCAAACAACAAACCCGTGCAAAGACACTCACGAGTTAATCACGCGTAAAAATCACTCGGACTGTAATTTCCGTATTACCAGTTCAACAGTAGTAATACTGTATCTTTATTTTAATAAATATATTAGGAAAAAAAGTAAAAGGAGGATGTATTACTCTAATACTTTCAATATGAATTGTTTTTAAACATATCCAGCTTTGCATTTCGAAAAGGCCAAAGCTGATTCTAGGAATACCAAGTTTAAATGTTGAAATCAGCATCCAATAGTATACATCCTTGTGAGACGGCGTGTATGTGCTGGCTGGTCTGGGTCTAAACTGATTTCACAGGCTTCACAAAATCAGTTCCTGCAGGCCAGAGATTAAGGCTTTATGCGTATTGTAACACATGGTATTAATTAAAGATATACAGGACACGATGTTAAGGACATACCCTTTCCCACCTGCAGACGCATGTTGACGCAATAGCAGCAGATGACGTTTGAAAACATTGTGGCCAAAGGCAAAATCACTCATGATGATCAATTTCTCCTCTGGCCACAATGGTTTCAACTTCATTTAACAATTAAGCTATCTTTTATGGAGATTTTTTAGGTTTGTGTATCCATGTTTTCAAAGTCGTCGGCTGCAGATGTGTTGTATATAGGAAAGGGTTAAGGCTTTATAAGTATTTTAACACATTGTTATATATATACTGATTTTCTACAGCCTTTTTTAACAGTTTGTCAGTAATAGCAAGACGTTTTATGGGTGAATTAGGTAATATAATGACAACGATGTGTACATGTAAGTCGTAATGCTATACCAACAATCATGAGAGCCAAGCAGGGAAGCCTTTACTATCATTCTGAAATAATTTGATATGACGCAACCTGGGATCTAACCCTGGTCTCCAGTTTAAACTACTATACCACGGAGAGGGTTGATTGCGTAATATAATTGATTGGATGAGATGGTTGATTGTGAAATTCGATTGATTGGTTAAGATGGTTGATTGTGTAATATAATTTATTGGGGAGATGGTTGATTATGTAGTTCAATTTATTAAGTTTCGGACATTAAAGTTTGAAACCGTTTACAGGGACAATGTAGAATTTTTCTTGTAATGCATGATAATCCTTTTTGCTAATTGATCTCAAATGATGCAATTTGTATCCGTTAGGTTCATTGTTTAAACTTCCTTTTCCTGGTAAACGCAAGCGGTGACATTGCATCTGAAAATATTGCATTTGATTTCTGCATATATCCTTTACATCACTTTTCATCATTTAAAAAAAAATAAGGTCTGGTATAACCTTACAGTATTGTTGTATTAGTACATTGCTAATTTTTTGGTTGAACATTCGTTTTGTGACACAAATCGATGATTTCATATTCGTCAATTGGCGAGCTGCCCGGGCCAACAAATTGTTTCCTCGAAATGTTTTTGTCCTGGTTTGTTTTATTTCTAGAAATGAATGTACAGTACTGTTTTGAGTTTTTTAAACACCCAACCTACCCCGTGTGTTAATATTTAATTTGATGGGCGGTTGGCCCATTTGATGTTGATGCATTTTTGAAGACTACTTGGCTGCCCAAGAGAAATTGTTTCGGTGCTGGTTTCTTGTTTGTTTTGCACTGAATTTAGTACCTGATAGTATATTAAACCGTTTGTGTGGAATATTGTTGTATGTTTGGCTGACTAAGGAAAATTGTCTCGGCGCCTTTTTTGTACTTAAATACTTGTGATTTGCATTGAGTTGCTTGTCTGGCTGCCCAATAGTAATTGTCTAGGCGCAAGCTGAATGTACCTGATGGGATATTGGCCCACTTGTGTTGAATATTGTTGTTTGTTTGCCTGCCCAAGAGAAATTGTCTCGGCGCCAGCTGAATGTTGTTCATGTTTTCTATGTTTTACACATTGTTTCATGTTTTTGTATTTGTTTTGAATTTCATCACCTTTACCTCAGTGTTTTATTGAAAATGAGTGTACAGTACACCATTATTTATTATACCTTGCTGGTAATCACACGTTGGTATTGAACATTTTTGACATTTTGTAATGTAAGCTCTGTTGTATAATGAGCTAAAATATAACAATTATGGAAATACATAATGTTAGATACCCAACAATTTCAATCTTGCATGTTTATGTTGACCTTAACTGAGTAACGGAAATGCCCAAGACAAAGACAAAATCAGCGAGAAGTCATGACATGCCAAGTTTGCAGGCTGAGGGGTTGGAAAAGACGGAGGTCAAACTCAGTGAAGATCAACTTCAGGCAGTGGTGGAGAAAGTTGCGGCCAAGATAATGCCCCTTATCTAACTACCAACTACTAGCTCTGGGGACCCCGCACCAGTTGCATCATGCAGCTCTGAGATAGGTGAGGTTCAGCTTGCAAGTAGGGGTATTTCTAGTCAGGTATCATCTGCCCAAAAGCAAAATATTTGGAACGGTGAATATGTGAATTTAGCGCATTTAATTTCGCCCGAGTCTAACTCTGGGCAAATTCTCAGTGTTGATGGTAGTGGACGGATAAATATAACTCCAAAACCTACCAAACGCATTGTTAATATTGATACCTGGACAGATGCATTCATCATGTTCATGGATGTTTATTGTCAAGTTCACAATGAACAATATCCAGATATGCTAAAATACTTGCATACTATGAGACTAGGCGCAAAACAGTACTATATTAATGACTGGTTGTCTTACGATGAACAGTTTAGGTTGCAAACATCTTTCTGCTCAAATATGTCATGGGATGTGTAGGCCTAAGCCACAATTACCAAATAATGATGTAGGCAAATGTTTTGATTTCAACTACAAAGGAAGTTGTTCTAAACCAGCCTGTAATTTTGCACACAAATGCATTCGATGTGGAGGAAGACATGCTATGAAATTGTGTTATAATAAGTCAGATAGCAGTGGCAATCAAAGTTCTACTTTCAGACCTGCAAACAGCAGTGGCAGTTCAGCAACACAATCAAGATTCTCCACAAGACCTTTGCTGCAGCAACACTGATTTGGTATCACTTGGCTCCAATTAATGTTGAATTGTTATTGAAATATCTAGCTGATTACCCTTTTTTATGATGCACACATTTTGGCTGAAGGATTCTCCAATGGTTTTAGCTTGCAATATGATGGTCCAAGACAATTTAGGGGATGTGATAATATTTTATCAGTCAGACAGAATCCCGAAGCTGCCCTTGAGAAGGTAATGAAGGAGGTAGCTTTAGGCAGAATTGCAGGCCCATTCAAGTCATGCTCTTTAGACAATCTTGTTCTATCTCCGATAGGTTTGGAGGTTTGGTTCCAAAGAAGGATGGAACCTGGAGATTAATTCAGCATTTATCCTATCCCTCGGGTTCTAGCATTAATGACTATATTGATCCTGATTTATGTTCAGTCCATTATACATCTATGGATGAAGTTATACATTCAATTCAAAATTTTAATAATGGATGCCTTATGGGTAAAATGGATGTAAAAAATGCTTTTCGACTTTTGCCAGTTTGTTGAAAATATTTTTGCTTGCTAGGCTTTCATCTCAAGGGACATTACTTTGTAGACACAATTGTGCCAATGGGTTGTGCACTGTCTTGTGCCTAATGGGAAAAGTTTGCTTCATTCGTTGGATGGATTTTCAAACACTTAACTCCAAGTTATTGTTTACATCATTATCTGGATGATTTTATATTTCTTGGAGAGAAACAGTCTGTTATGTGTGCACAGACTATGTCTGACTTTGAAAGGTTGTGTTCATTATTAGGGGTCCCTTTGGCTGATGGAAAAAATGTTGGTCCTACTGTTATACTAGTTTTCCTAGGCCTGGAACTGGATGCAGTTATGTCCCAAATCAAAATACCTATTGATAAATAAAAAGAATTAAGGTCTGCTTTAACATCCTTGCTGAATAAGAAAAAGGTTACAGTTAAAGAGTTACAATCAATTGTTGGGCTACTAAACTTTTGTTCTCGAGCTACTGGTTTAACTAAACCATTTCATCATGTGAGAATATTATTATTAATGAAAGCTGATGTTTTTTTGTGGCTCTCGTTTCTTCAGCATTTTAATGTTTTTTGCAGCTTCCCGGAGTTGCACTGGGAAGACAGTGAAACACTTAATCTCTTTACAGACAGTGCAGGTTCCCCAAGCCTGGGTTGTGCAACTGTTTTTTGGCAGCAAATGGGTGTTTTACCCTTGGCCTGTAGAATGGGTAGATACCACTTTATTTGATGACATAGCTGTGTTGAATTGGTCCCTATTGTTCTGGCCTGTGTATTTGATGATGCCAATTAAGAAACAGGAAAATAATATTACATGTTGATAATCAGGCATTGGTAGCTATTATTAACAAAAAGTCCTCAAAGTAAAAACATATTATGCATTTATTGCGACCCTTGATACTTAAATGCATGCATCTTAATATTCAGTACAAAGCTATACATGTAGAGGGTGTCTCTAATGTTGAAGCTGATTCTCTCTCTCATTGTCAGTGGCAGCGGTTCAGACAAGTAGCACCAGAAGCCAACACAGTTGGGGAAGCAATATCATTTATGTTTCATCCATTGATTTGAAGTCTCAAGTCAATACATTAGTTATAAATGGTATCACATCGAGCACTAAGGCTTCATATCAATCTGCAAATATAATTGATTGAATGAGATTGTTGATTATGTAATATAATTGATTGGATATGAGATTGTTAATTGTGTAATTCAATTAATTGGATGAGATGGTTGATTGTGTAATTCAATTAATTGGATGAAATAGTTTATTATGTAATACAATTGATTGGATGAAATGGTTGATTGTGGGATTCAATTATTTTGAATGAAATGGATGATTGTGTAAGACAATTTATTGGATTAAATGGTTGATTGTGTACTACAATTGAATGGATTGAATGGATGAGTGTGAAATATAATTTATTGCATGTTTTGGTTGATTGTGTAATTCAATTAATTGGATGAGATAGTAGATTGTGTATTACGATTGATTTATTTTGCTGTACAATAGCTTGACGGTTTAACGCCGTATTCAATCAAATGATCATTTTCATCATGTCTGAAATATATTTAACATGTATTTAAATGGCTATCTCGCACGTTTACTTAACCGACACACTATTCCTCCATGAAAGCTTGCCATGTGGAGCTTACGGGCCAATTTGGGAAAGTCAAATGAAGCCTTACCAACAATGATTTTCATCGGAAAGAATGAATGGCCAAGCTGAGTTCCAAACTAACAAATCCCCGAGACGACATGCCTCGATGTTATCAACAGCAGTCAGAGTAGAATCATTATACTCAAATTCACTATCCGCAAACCGCGTCACGTGAAACAGACCTTCGTATGCGTTGACATAAATAATATTATGATCAAAGTATTTACTTGTATAGTAATGCGTTTCGCCATTGCCTTTGTTTCGTTCGCTTCGATAATGTGTGTACGACTAGATATATGTTAGACAGGGGAGATTCTGATCTGTCTGCACAGAGATACAAGCTGAATTTGATGTTCTTGTTCGCAAAACCCCGAAGGTCGGTTTTTGTATGACGGGGCCAATATTATAGTTTTACATATGATCAGCTGTCAACGGTTGTAGGATGGGTATGCAGTGTAACAAGATCAAAGTTGACTGCATAATTCATGTTAGATCACGCATAATTGGCCATGCTCGTATTTCTTTTTAAATGCATTTCAAAGTTAAATCCACCAGATTCAGTGTTATTTTAGATAACAAAAATATAATGTTACAAACGAAGGTTCATATTTTGATGATCTATTCGTTGAGTACATAGTTTATCAACTTTACAGCTAACAAAAATAATGAAAATAGTGAACAAGTTACAAAAGCCAAAATAAAACAAAATCGAACTTACAATTATTTAGCCTGTCGATAAATGCTCCATTATCCAACCAGTATAACTCAAGGTTTAAACAGCTGTACAGTATTAACCCTGTAGAAGAGAATATAAAGTATAATACTTCAAAGTGTTAAAGTATACGTCAGCGAACAAAACACTTACTGTCGTCTATTATATTAATACTTAAAGGATCGACGTCTTGCGAGCTATCATATGTTAATATTTCCTTGAAGCTGAAATGTGTTTTAGAGTGTAGTTTCAGATCAGACTGTGCATCTGTTCAATGTAAACAAAATCCTCACATATCCCAAAAGTAATTATAAAACGAATTTATTTGAAAATATAGACAAACTTCGGTGACTCGAATTCGCATTGCCCACTAGAAACAGTTTCACGTATCGTACGGTAGTTGAGAGAATGTGGACGGAATAAAAGCGAAAAACTGTATGATCCTGACAATATAGTTTGTTTGAACGAAATTAAAACGCGTAAGTAAGAAAGCTGATGTATTTTTTTATGTGGATATAAAGTCGCTTATATCAATGTATACATGTGAAAACATGTGTAGATCTTGATCAGACCATGTTGGCAGAATTTATACTGTTTGAAGAGGCAATGTTGTGCCTTTTTGCATTGACATGACTTATTTTAAGTATTGAGCATTCCATAAAGAGAAAACAAGTATTGGATAAAAAAAATGTGGGACAGTACTTCCGCTCCATTTATACTGACAGCAGCCAATTAGTCGTAATGTTAACCCTACAACTCTGAGCGCCAAGTATGGAAGCCATTACTACCATTTTCAAAAGTCTTCGGTATGATTCGGCCGGGGATCTAACCCGCGACCTCCCACACCCGAGGTGGACGCTCTACCAAAACACCACCAAGTCGGTTTCTTTGAAATATATTGTGAACACATACCACATAATAAAATAATAAAAATAACTTAAACCCTTTACAACTCAAACCCGGATGTTGACAAATCGACAGCAGATGCATTGTTTGAAACATTGTGGCTTATTGAGCACTTTTTCGTTATATTATAGTACTTTCTTTTATTGAGAGGTAAAACTGTTTACCCATATGGCTTTAGAGTCGTCTGATGCAGGTCTGTTGTAGTTGGGGAAAGGTAAAAGATGTATCACTGTAAAAGAAGTAGCCGGTGTTTTATGAATTTAATATGTTACCAAAGTGTTTATACTGTAGCCCATGATAACATTTTGGAAGATTCCTAATATAACCCTGCAGGTAAAAGGTTTACGAAGATGTAAATATGTGCAGATAACAAGTATAACAACGTTTGCTGCTTTAAATGTAGTATTGAGCTAACTCCAGAAAATAGATATTATAGTCAAAGTTTTAAAACTGTTCAAACATTATCTTGAAATATTGGAATCATAATTCTGGGATAAAATTAGTGTAATAATTTCACTTTCCAGTACCATAAACATCCAAATATTGATCGTTTATGCTTCATTTATACTGAGTAAACATGCCCAGTAAGCCAAGTTGTGTGCATTTTCAAAACTTTCAATTGACCTTTTTTCAACATTTACTGCCAAAATAGTCTTGAACTACTTATTTCTGACTTTGTTGTCACTATAACCAATATTTACAGACGTTTCAATATTTCAAAATGTTGATCTCCATCTGAAGTTCAGCACCTTTAACAATTTATAAATTAGTAGCGAACAATATAGATCAAAAATATGCAGTACGAAAAAACAGACTACTCTTGCTTTAAACTGTTAACGAATTGTCAAGACGGACAAGAGTTCGGAAAAAATTAAAGTCTGTTTTATGTTATTTGGGGTACAAATATAACCTGTTTACTTTTTAAGAGTGGTTTGCTGATAAACGTTAAACCGTTCCATGATGGAGACAATGTTGTACTTGATGATTATTCATTAGACAAATCGTTTCAGTTTGGACATAAGGAGGAAATATTGAGATTCTATTGACTTCGAATCACAATTGAAATTGACCTGTCGAGTCGCTAATCGCGAATCACGTTCAACAACACAATAATTAAATCTAAGCCAAATTCAGTATTGTCTTTAAAAAGAAATTCTTTGTCGATAATAACCTCATAATAATTCGCGATTTACATATTCAAATTTACGACCTATTTGAAAAGCTAAAGAAGGCCTAAGAGTGATGTCATATTACAGAATAGTTGTAATCCCCTCCTGAAACCAGACCAATTGTTTCGACCAAAGCTTAGACAATCAACAACACCCTAATTTGTTTTTCTCTCAAGAACAGCTGCAAATTGTATGACAATGATAAATATATTTAAAGCGTATTAATGCTACTTTTGACGATCAGAGGGCACACATATTTGTTGGTATGTATGATATAGCATAGATTGATTTCTCCTGTTTGAATGACGTAATACACACATAATGACGTCATTCAATTACATAGTAAAATGGCCATTTTTCAACTAATAATGTAGAAATGTTCTTTGCTTGATCTTTTATCAGAATCCTTCAAGCCATGTTGATTGATGGAAAAACATAGACTGCAGACGGGCTGGGTTGTTTTGCCTAATATGACTAGACTGAAAACTTAAAAATATATATTCCGAAAGTATAAGATTGATATTTAAAAAACTATGTTGTAATGTTCCTTGTGTGGCCCTCTTCCTGAGGCGTTCAAATCATGTCGATTGGTATAAAGGTATGGCCACCAGGGGCTTTTGTTATTTAGAGTGTGAGATTAAAAAAGTATTTTCTTAGAAAATTATTGTCTGATTTTGAAAAACTAAGTTGATATAAACATTTCTTTAGTTACCTTCTAAGTCATATCAATTTGTCCTCCTAAGTCATATCAATTTGTCCTCCTAAGTCATATCAATTTGTCAAAATAAAGGAAAGATAAAAGTTTTTCTATAAAGTCCGCAAACAACTTGTTAACTAATTAATAGGGACGATAAAGTCGGTAATAATTTTTCAAACTATCTTCCCTGTTATTGATGAGTCGCCTGCACACACGCGCTTCAAATCAGACACACTTTAAAAGAAAGAAAACTGATTTGTTTATGTGTTAGAAACGTTGGGTTGTGTTTGTCCTGTCACTCTTTTTGTTTGTTTTAAAGATACTTGCTCCAACCATGAAACTGCGATGACATAACTATACATACTTGCATATTATCTAAATTTGAATTCGTTTCAGATGTAAGTAATATAACCTTGATTGTAATATAACGGTTTGACAAGGAATGTATATAATATCTTTTTTCTTATTCATAAACAATGTATGTGTATCAATACAATAAAAGGGCGTACCGCCATCGATATTATCCTGTACCACATACAGGATATATATAGCAGATGTCATTGGAAACATCTAGGCAATAATATGATAGCTGTTACTAATACCAGTTCGCATACCACATACAGACTATGACACAAACCAATCCGCACTAATGCAGAACGATCAGTGTCGGCGATAATGGTTGCTGATTTTTAGCGAAATAAGGGTCCAGCTATGTCATTAAGAGCTAAGCTGTTGGGTGTATAATATCTTCCTGGTCCCTGTTCGTCATACAGATAATGTGTATGCCTGTGTGGCTGACAACATTTGAAAACAGTATGACAGAAGAAGAACTTTTCATAATTCTCACGGTGCTTTCGACTTGGTACTAAGTCTAAGTTTATATTTGTTAATACTTACCATGATGTATGCCAGATGTGTTTTAAGCAAACAATGTAAGATATCATATTAAAGACACTGTTAAAAGGTTTATACAGATATATTGTTTTCCCCGTCTCAATGTGAATTACCAACTTGTTATACCAAACACAATACATTACGAAGAAAAAAAATGCCAATCATGTTTAAAGAAGATAAAGCGCCGAATAAATTTGTTTCAGGTTTACGATAGCTGCTCCTCAATACAAAGAAACTGTATTCTATTAATTAATCATGTGTAGTTGTTAGTCTTACTAAATGATTATGACATTCGTATGCATCCTTTCTTCTCAAAATGTATGCTGAAATAATTTCTGATATATATGGATGTGGCTACATGCGCAAAATGTTAAAGTTTCAAAATCTTAATATTTATCAAATCATTTCGGCTGATTTTAACGTGTTAGATACCATTTGCGTAAGACATTACTACAGTGCTTACATTAAGGATACGTTCCAATAATTTTGAAATATTGCAGAGGTGTCAGAAGTCGTCTGTATCAGATAACATTTTGGCTCGAAGCAGGTGTGATATTCATCTTATAATAATATTATCTGTGCATGTTTCGGAATAATCTTTCCAATTATAAGATATGCTTAAATATATAATAAAGGGGTAATATTTAAATCAATGCGCCATTATTTACCTGATATCTGTCTTAGTGTCGTCTGCTTTGAAACCATTTAAGACAGGACGTTTACAATCTAACTCATAGTATAGAAAAGAGCAGACTGTGTTAAATCATAATGAAATATATATAAGTATACAGAGTATATACTGGCCTTCAAAAACACATTGTTCATATATAACACTTAGAGTCAAGCTGTTGAATGGCTTTAACTTCATTTTACCTTTCCCTTATACAGATTACCGTTGATGCCTTTCCAACTGAAAGCATTTGACAACATTCTGAGAGAAGAAAAATTGCTTATAATAAGCCGTTTCTCTTAATCTTACAATGTTTTCTGCTTTATCTAAAATATATGTTTATATTTGGTAAGTCCTACCATGATTTATGTCACATGTGTTTGAAGAAGACAACGTAAGATAGTAAAGCTAGTAAACTGTTAAAAATGTTATATAGGGAGATTTTCTAACTTGTATTACCAAACACAAACACTTGTAGTGAAAGAAATTGCAAACTATGTCTTACTGTAGAAGATAACGTTCAAACTTAAATAGTTTCAATTTTACCATAGCTGCGCACCATGAAAGAACTAAAATAATATGGCGTAACACCCAAACGAAACAAACAATAGCTGCGCCTTCCTACAAAGAAACCATGAATAGGCATGAGAAGAAAAATGCAAATCTGTTTTAATGCAACTGATATGAAACACAATACAAAATGGAAATAGGTTGGCGGTTTTGTGCACCAATGTATGATATGATAAACAGTGACAATCGAAAATAAAAAAAAAATGTGTTCCTTATTGTGTGGTTGTAAGAAAATATGTAGATGATAGTTTAGACAATACAAACAAGCGAATGTATGTGCTTGACATCGTTTTATTAAATTTTCATATCTGAAAACATTGTTTTGTTTCAGAAAAGAGCATCATAATTAAAAAAACTAATATTTGATTTGAGATTAACAGAGTAAAAGTTATTGTGAAAAGTAAACATGAGAAATGTCTGTTCTTGTACCCATATTGTTTTCGAAAAGCCTGATTTTGAAGAAGTTTCAAATATCGCCTGCATAAATAAGGGTTTCACTTTGGTGTTATGAACACTGAATAAGCAAACTTTTACCGAATTACAAGTACGCAGTAGTCACTTACAGTTTATGTGCCTATTAAATAATTTATTATTTACATACACCCTGGATTTTTGACAATTTAGAATTAGGCCATCTATTAATAAAACTCGATGTTTACGTTCATAGTTGACGAAACTACCGATCAGTCAAAGTAAGAGGCAAACATAGAAATTCAAGAGAACTTCATTGGTACCGTTTTTATAAGCAGCAAGTCTTGCATTCCCTAGCCTATATGCCGAGGCCGTTGTTATTACTAGGCACGCAAACATAGGAGACAATGCACAGGTGTCATATTATGACTTCTATCTCGGTGTTTCGTTTGCGTAAGAGATACTGAGACAATTCGCTAATCTTGTCGGAGATACAGGAAGCTGCTTACTTGACTGTATCGACACTAAACAGTTTTTGCGATGACACATATTTTGACAATTTGTTGTGATGAGCTCGACAACAAGATGGTCACAATAGACGTAGAAGACGCTATCATTCAAAGACAATGGATGATGTCTTAGCTGTCGGAAAACATATCCCACGAATACCCTGCAACTATTAAAACCTGTACCTGTACTGCTAGGAATACTTCGACCTGGCTTAAGAGTTTTCAGAGCAAAGCTAATGCATCCCAGACCTTTGACTTCATCCTTGACACGTGTGAGGCCGATACTAACAGCGCATGACGCTTTGAAACCATCTCCAGAGGTTAAATATCATGGTCAACCAACATGGTTTCTGCATTCTGTGTTGCCTAGATAGTATTCAGGGCGAACCTAATGCCCCCGAGGCCTTCGACTTCATCCTGGACATGAATGAGGGCAATATTGAGAGCGCACGACTCTTACAAACCATCTCCAGACACTAGAAATCATGGTCATGGACAAGTTACATACACTTACAGCTATAAACTTTACAGGATAGTTTATAAGCATGTGAACATTACATAACGAGATCTTAAAATTGATGTCTACATGACATGAGTTGTATATTTCAATGATCTTACATAGAATAACTGACGTATGTTTCAGTTATATATGAGGCCTTTGTCATTTATTGTTGAAAAAATAAGTGTCTGTCCACTTTTCAGTTTTATTTTCAAAACGGGCTGAGTCTCAAAAACATGTATTTCGAAACGGGTTCTTTATATGCATGTCTCTATCAAGGAATTTTAATTGCTTAACATTCTGCACTCAGTGTATTTAACATGTGTAGATTGATTCCTTGTAAGGTATAATGAATCTGAACATTTTATTTCAACTGCGAAATTTGTATAATGAAATACAAGGCGGCTTGAGTCTAAAAAAAGATTTTTTTTTATTTCAAAACGAATTTTTGTTATTCGTGTCAGTTCATGCTAGTTTTACATCTACACCTTCCAACTGAAAGACTTATTCACCATTTGTACATAAGAACATGTTAAATTTAGTTACAACAAAAACTTGGTATTGAAACTGATCTCCCGCTCCCGGGGCGGACGCTCTAGCCACTGCGTCACGAAGACGGTACAAACTAGACAATGAAACTGTTGTATTGTTTAAAGGTCACTTAGCTAAGGAACTTCAACGGTTGACTTAACCTCTCAGTCACGTAACCTTAAAAGAAGTATAATGTACACGGAAACTATATACCAATACAAACTTAAACAAACATCTTTAGTAGACTTGTGGAATAGTCCATCGAAACAGTTTAAAGAAGTAACATATCTCCAAAACATTGCGCAATATCTGTCTAAGATAGGGGCGTATCTAAAATAACGTAAAATGTAAGGTGTTTTAGGTTAATGTCCATTGCAAGTTATTAATAAACTAACTTTCTGTATGAGACAGTAAATGCACTGTAAATATTGACAGGCGTAGCTGGTGTGCACATAGATAGGTTTGATTGAATAGGCTGACCAATAGTTATAGCAGTGACTTCCTTAAAGCTAATAGTATAAATAACGACTGAAATTATCCTTCAGTAGCCAGGTTTGGCCTGGACTTGAGACAGACGACTTCACTATGATAAACAAGTTGAATGTATTATGAGTTGTCACTTTGTCACACCATTTACCGGTATGATATAAACAACAAAAAGGTATTGTTTGTTTATTTTGGTATTTTTGTTTTGATTTGTATTTTAAACAGTATTTCTATTATATCATGACGTTATCTAGTTAAATGCCAACACTCTTGGTACGTTTATCCTGACACCAGTACACCAGGCGTTACATGTCTGGTATATCCGCATCAATGTACGCCGAGGAAGTTCTAACCAGTATACCATATTGTATATATATATATAAAGGGTCAAAAGTTAGAAGAATTTATTTTTAAACAAGATCTTTGTCTTTTAATAGAAAATCATATACATACTTGCACCCTGCTACTGGTTCTATTGATCTTGCTGTTTGTAGCCCTGATATATTTGTTGATTTCTCATGGACGGTTTCAGACGACCTTCATGGAAGTGATCATTTCCCTTTAATTATAGCTGAAACTGGATGCTCTGTCCAGGAGCGTCCTTGTCGATGGAGGCTCCACAAAGCGAACTGGAATTTATTCCAGATGCGATGTGAGGAATCCATTACTCCGAATGATTTTTTGGATTGTGATAATCCTACACAACGTTTTACTTCATTAATTTATCAGGCAGCTGAAGAAGCAACATTCCAAACTTTGACAACTCCAAAGCGCCCTCACAAACCTTGGTTTGATGAGGATTGCAAAAAGGCTATAGGTACATATACATCGGCTCTCAGACAATTTGACCTGAGGTTAACCCATGAAAACCATGTAAAATTTAAAATAGCTCGAGCAAAAGCTCGCAAAACTATTAAACAAAGTAAACGTGCGTCTTGGCGACGGTATGTATCTAGGTTAAATTCTAAATCATCCGTCAAAAAGACATGGGATATGATAAGAAATAATATATATATAGGTGCTACCTATTTACGAAAAAACACTTAAGATTAAACAGCATAATTTAGCAATTACAGTTGATTTTTAAAAGTATTTGACTAGACGGGGGTCGTTGGGTAATTTCTTCTTTTCAGCCCTTCTCTGATGTCACCTGGCGACTACCTTTTAAAACCGGTCTGAAAGGCTGGAACAAATATTGTAGGGGGTAACATTTCTGCTTAATTCTATCCCTAAAACAGACGATTATTCCAGCCCTTTTCTGATGCCACTTGGAGACTACCCTTTTCACCCAATCAATATGTCTTGAACCATTTTGTAGAGGGTCACCCATAGAACATCTTGGAATTCAAAGAAGCGGATTCACAGGAGAACAATTTTTAAAGTTTTGCAATTTCCACCTCATTCTGAAATCGCAGCAAACCAATTTATAGGTAGAATATAAATTGTATAACAAATCTTAATGAGGGTCACCAAAGTAACCTTCATGTCAAGTTTGGTTAATATCGCATCAGCAGTTTCAGAGAATATTTGACCGTTTGACGTACGCCGTACAGTGAGTGATAACGATGGAACACATTGAGCCTTTGGTTTGAAA
Source organism: Serripes groenlandicus (assembly GCA_031761405.1). NCBI lineage: Eukaryota > Metazoa > Mollusca > Bivalvia > Cardiida > Cardiidae > Serripes > Serripes groenlandicus. The sequence continues at coordinate 2,128,736 of JASEVX010000021.1, forward strand.
TTGATCTTTAAACAAGAGGGCCATTATGGCCCTAGATCGCTCACCTGAATGATTTCTAATGCAAAACACATCAAGACAATTATTCTGACAAATATTTAAAATGCAACCTCCAGTGTTAACAAGATGTTCCTGTATTTGGCCTAGTGACCTATTTTTTGTTTTACCTGATATGACCCATATTCGAACATGGACTAGATATCATCAAGACAATCCTTTTGAAAAAGTTTCAATTTGCTCATAGTAGAAATGCGGCCTCCAGAGTTTTAACAACTTTTTCCTTCAATTTGGCCTAGTGACCTAGTTTTTGATCAGGCATGACTCATATTCGACCTTCACCTAGATATTATTCTGAGAAACATTCTGACAAAATTTGAAGATGCTGAATCAAAATTCGGCTTCTACAGTGTTAACTCAATTTTCCTTCAATTTGTCCTAGTGACCTAGTTTTTAAAAAGATATGACCAATATTTGAAAAAGGGACTACATATCATCAAGACAATCATCTGAAAAGGTTTGAACATGCTCAAGTTAAAAATGCAGCATCCAAAGTGTTAACACGATTTCCTTTCAATTTGGCCTAGCGACCTAGTTTCTGACCCAATATGACCCATAGTCTAACTTGTCAAAGATCTGATAGAGATAAATGTTCTAATATACTTTCATGAAGATCTGATGCAAAACGTAGCCTGTAGAGTGTTAACAAGGCAATTGTTGACGACGGGCAGGCGCAGGACAAAATGTGATCACAATTGCTCACATTGAGCACTTTGTGCACACGTGAGCTGAAAAGTAAAAAGTGTAACATTAAAGCTCAAATCTTAACTTTAATTGTTGTAGATATTGTGAAAGAAAATATTTTACACACAAAATGGCATAAGAGAAGCATTTATTAACCCATTTTCACATACAAGGAATGTGAAGGTGATTACTTAAAAATGATCATAGTCTTGAGTAAAGCATGATAAATCTTAATATAAAAAATTGCAATTCTGAGATTTAATTCAAATCTTAGTTGGAAAATAAAAAATATTCATCATGAGAAATTTATGTGTTCATTTCATTGGATACATCAGAAGTAGTCTGTAAGTGGTTAAGGATTAATCCTTTTCGACATGTAGATGCTTTCTGCCATCTCTGCATAAGAACATTTTTGAAAAACATTGTGACAAAAGGACACATTGTTCATGATGAACGATTTCCCCCTTTGTCACAATTTGTTTACTCTATCAAATAATTACACTTTCCTATTAATACATTTTCCAAAATAAAACCAAAATGTTTTCAAAGTGGTTTGCTGCAGATTTGTTCCAGGTTGGAAAGGGTTAAGTAAAGAGAAAGTACTATATGGTATGTATGTACATGTATAATTAACAAGAGGACCATAATGGTCCTATATTGCTCACCTGATTTAATCAAACTTAAAAAGTTTTCAGTGTTTTTTCCCCTATATAAGTCTATAAAAAACAAGTGACCCCCCCCCCCCCCCCCCCCCGGAGGGCTCATTTTTGACCCCAGTGCTATAATTTGAACAATCTTGGTAGAGGTGCACTAGATGATGCTACATACGGTATTACCAAATATCTTTTAGACAAGAAGATTTTTAAAGTTTTTTCCCTATCTATGTAAAACAAGTGACCAGAGGGAGGGGTCATTTTTTACCCCATGGCTATAATTTGAACAATCTTGGTAGAGGTCCACTAGATTATGCTACATACCAAATATCAAAGGCCAGTGCCCTCTACTTTTAGAAAAGAAGTTTTTCCCCTAAATGAGTCTATGTAAAACAAGTAACCCCCGGAGAGAGATCATTTTTGACCTGACCCCAGGGCTATTATTTGAACAAGCTTGGTAGAGGTTCACTAGATGATGACAAGAGGACTTTTTAAGTGTTTTCCCTATATGAGTCTATGTAAAACAAGTGACCCCTAGGGAGGGGTAAATTTTGACCCAAGGGCTATAATTTGAACAATCTAGGTAGAGGTCCACTATATGTAATGATGCTACATACCAAATATCAAAAGCCTGGGCCTCTAGTTTGAGACAAGAAGATTTTTAAAGTTGTTCCCCTATCTATGTCAAACAAGTGACCCCCGGGGAGGGCTAATTTTTTACCCCAGGGCTATTATTTGAACAATCTTGGTAGAGGTCTACTAGATGATGCTATACATACCAAGTATCAAATACCTGGGGCCTCTACTTTTAGACAAGAAGATTTTTTAAGTTGTTTCTCTATATGAGTCTATGTAAAACAATAGACCCCAGGGGAGGGGTCATTTTGACCCAAGGGCAATAATTTGAACAATCTTGATAGAGGTTCACTAGATGATGCTACATACCAAATATCAAAGGCCAGTGCCCTCTAATTTTAGAATAGAAGTTTTTCCCCTAAATGAGTCCATGTAAAACAAGTGACCCCCGGAAAGAGATCATTTTTGACCTGACCCCAGGGCTATTATTTGAACAAGCTTGGTAGAGGTTCACTAGATGATGACAATACGACTTTTTAAGTGTTTTCCCTATATGAGTCTATGTAAAACAAGTGACCCCTGGGAAGGGGTAAATTATGACCCAAGGGCTATAATTTGAACAATCTAGGTAGAGGTCCACTATATGTAATGATGCTACATACCAAATATCAAAAGCCTGGGCCTCTAGTTTGAGACAAGAAGATTTTTAAAGTTTTTCCCCTATCTATGTCAAACAAGTGACCCCCGGGGAGGGCTAATTTTTTACCCCAGGGCTATTATTTGAACAATCTTGGTAGAGGTCTACTAGATGATGCTACATACCAAGTATCAAATACCTGGGGCCTCTACTTTTAGACAAGAAGATTTTTTAAGTTGTTTCTCTATATGAGTCTATGTAAAACAATAGACCCCAGGGGAGGGGTCATTTTGACCCCAGGGCAATAATTTGAACAATCTTGATAGCGGTCCACTAGATGATGCTACATACCCAATATCAAAGGCCTGGGCCCTCTACTTTTAGACAAGAAGATTTTTTAAGTTTTTCCCTTTTATGAGTCTATACAAAACAAGTGACCCCCGGGATGGGGTCATTTTTTACCCCAGGGCTATAATTTGAATAATCTTAGTAGAGGCCAACCAGATGATGCTACATACCAAATATTAAAGGCCTGGGCCCTCTATTCTTAGACAAGAATATTTTTAAAGTTTTTTCCCTATATGAGTCTATGAAAACAAGTGACCCCACCCCCCCCCCCCCCCCCCCTCCCCCCGGAGAGGGGGTAATTTTTGACCCCTGGGTTATAATTTGAACAATCTTGGTAGAGGTTCACTAGATGATACTACATACCAAATATCAAAGGCATCGGCCTTCTACTTTCAGACAAGAATTTTTTTTAAGTTTTGGTTAATTTCCCCTTTTTTGTTGCCGTGGCAACCAAAGTTCTGCATGGAATAGAATTCTTTGAACAAGTTTGAAAGAAATCCACCCAAGGAACATTCCTGTAAAATTATTTTGAATTTGGTTAATTGGTTTAGGAGGAGAAGTCATTTGTAGGAAAATGGACGGTGAGCGATCACAAAAGCTCACCTTGCACTTCATGCATAGGTGGGCTAAAAATACTGAAAATCTCAATTAATTTAATAGAGATGAAAACATTGTGGCAAAAGTAGAAATTGCCAATTTTGAGCAATTTCTCCATTTGCAAAAAAATGTTTTCAAAATGTGTCTGCTGCAGAGGCGTCAGAAAGCATCTAAATGTAGAAAATGTTTAAACCTTTACCTCTAACAGACTACTTCTGATGTAGCGTCTGTATGTGGGAAAGGGTAACTAAGAAAGAATCTAATAATAATTTACATGTACACAATTTACTTTAACCCTTTCCCTCATACGACAATTCTGCAGCAGACGACTTCGAAAGTATTTTGTCAAAACGTGGAAAATCTTCATAATTGAATGGATAACCTATGACAAAAAGTGGAAAACATTGTGGCAAAAGGAGAAATTGCACGTTTTGTGCAATTTCTTCTTTTGTCACTGTTTTCAAAAAGCCGTCTGCTGCAGAGGCGTCAGAAAGCGTCTATATGAGGGAAAGGGTTAAGGTAACAGGTTAAATTAAAATGCTCAAAACTTGTAATGCTTGGCTGTGGAAGAGTAGCAGACAACTTCTTGAATAATTGTAGGGAAGGAGAAATTTCTCCTATTAGAAAAAATTCTTCCATCCTTAAAAAGTTTTCTATGGACAGATATTATATTAGGAGATGCATTCCAATTTTTTCTCGAAAATTGTTGGAAAAGGAGAACATGCTGATAATGATGAATTTCTTCCTTTCCAAAAATATTTTCTTTTCAGGAATAACATCAAATTATATTTATCATTTGTCACAATATAAAATGTTTTTCCCCAAAGCTATATGTTCAAGCATGTATTTATATAAGTGTTTAACCCTGTCCCACATGCAGATGACTTAACATGATGAAGTTATAACTTTAAATAACATTATTGTAAAATCAGAAAATCCTGACAAGTAATTTCTCTTTTTGTCATAATGTTTTCTATTGTATACAATTATTACATGGCCTTTGATAGATGTTGCACAGGTTTTTGCAGAGTTGTTTTCAAATAGGTCTGCTGTAGTCTGATTTATGTGAGAAAACGCTAATAGATATGCTACAATTTTTTTAAGAATTTGCTTATTTTTCAGTTTATTTGCTTCATGCGTTAAATGATAACAGCTATGATTGGATTTATTTCATATGATTACGAGTCCATGAATAAAAAACGAAACACTTTCAGTGTTAATCAGAATCATCTGATCTAAAGTGTCCTCTTCAATCATTGATTCTCTGAATACTGCTGTCCTTAAAAGAATAGTATTTATTCTTTCCAATGACTATTATGCCAAGCTCTGTTTTCAGAGTTTCTTAATCACAAATTTGCCAGCACTACATGAATATGCTCCGACAGTAGCTGTCAGATCCATCGAGTTTCTATTGTCTCTGCTTATTTCCTTCCCTTCATGAAATCTAGAATGTTAGCACAAAAATCACCGGCTATAGTAAAACCTCTCACAGCCATGATTTTATCACCCAGCAAAAACTAATTTAGAAATTTCTGAATTCTTAGTAATGTGTATATAAGTGGTTACTAAACGAGGTCCAATGTAGCCTGTGTAGGACCGGTTTGACTCGGTATCGCATTCCATGATGGGAATTAACGCCTTTATCTTTTTCTGTATCGAGCTGTACAGGGACATTGAGTTCAATTATCCGTCTTACAAGAGGTCTTCTTGCTGGTGTTTTCTACTATTTAAAATAACCCATATCAGGGACAGGAAATTGTTTTTTCTTGCTTGGTCGAACACAAATTAAGTGGCCTGAATATACCTGAAATATAAATAAAAACATAGCTAGAAAAAAATGTTTGTCATTTTGGCACAAGTATAACAAGTTTCCTGTGTGATTACACAATGTTGAATCATATCTTACATAATCAGAAAAATATTAATATCTAACCATTGAAATACCACACTCATGTGATTACATGTGAAGTTGGGAACAATTCACAAGCCCCTTGATGGATTTTAATACATAAATAATGTGACATGAGAGAAATTGTTGATTTACCCATCATATACTCAATTGTTGAAAATAAGTTTCAAATGTAAATAGATATATTACTAATAGACAATTTATAAAAAAGCTTGACGATAACACGGGTCTCCCTCTCTATCGCAATAGCAATACACCAGTATTTACACTAGGATTTTGTTAACTGGATCAACCAGTTTAATAATAGCTTTTAATAGCACATGACCTAGTGTTCGGTTAGTTAGTTTAATATGAAGACAGCCATGGTCTTTGTCTACAAATACTTTTCATTTGGTTTTTGTACTGCTGTAGACTCAAGCGATAGCTAATTTAGCTATTTTGAACACTTGGTTAGCTGAATCTAGATCTTTCGGACTTGATAACTTCAAAGTCGTCTGCTGCATCTTTATTGCATGTGGGAAAGGATAAATTATAAAGAAAATAAACAACAGGCTGGGTATGCATTGCGAGCAATGACCATATATGCATGTATCTGATTCTAAAAAATCTCAAGGCTTTAGTTTATAGGATATTTAAACCCGTACTAACCAGAATTAATTTTTCCTTTTTGTTGTTTATACAAATGGATCTAATTAAACAAAGGGACACAACTTTGGATAACTATAACAAGTCGGATTCGCTACACTGTATATTTGCCACAGTACCATTAAAATTAAAATGTATCCCACTCTCTTTCACTATATCTTATTGCATAATTCCCAACTGTAATGTAAATGTAGTGTAGTCCAGGTTGTAAAAGTAATCAGATGGTTGAAAATGAGAATGTGTTTGAATATTTGTAAGTTCGAAGAATTTGTTGTCCGACAGTCATGATTGAAGATTTTCGCGAAAACTGCCGACATCTCTACAATATAATGTTAGGCCTACTTACCAACACTTTAGACGATACATTGGAGTTGTTTCTATTTAAATATTTCACCAGATACGTCTTAAGTCGTCATTATTCGGGATACAGTAACATTTAAGATTTCAAACGGCAATTTTTCGTTGTGTCTGTAAAGCGCTTTGCTATAAATGGCGTACGTCTAGATCACCTTGATTAGTACAGTACTAGTCGGCTATTTTGACAAACTGGAACAAAATATTTCATTCTCAGTTCCACGCATTTTTCGCTTTTTCTTAAAATTGTCTGTTCATACGAAATTACGCAGTTCTTTTATTAGCTTAAACATCGATTTAGAATTAATAATGATTGACTAGATGACAATATTTTTCAAACTGTGTTTTATACGTCGGACCGGCCGCATTTTAAACATGTCCAAAATGGCGGCCCCAATTGAATTTTTCCAGTTTCATTTCAGAAACCTTCATCGGTATTGAAAAAAAAAAAAAAAAAAAATATCTCACACCTGTTAACTATAAGCGAAAAAACCCATTCATGGTTTTTTTTCGTATTATTGGCAAGAGTAGTTCGATTGGTGTAAATATCATCTGGACACTCCAGACGGTGTCGCTACTTCAAAGAAGGATATTGCTGATACTTTGGCAGATTCCTTTGCGCAAAAGTCGTCCTCTTCAAACTATTCTCCAAAGTTACCAAAAATTCAACAACAGAAGGAAAAACAAAATCTTAATTTTAAATCAAAGAATAAAGAGGCCTACATGAACTTTTTACGTTAAAACAATTAAAAACAGCGCTCAAAAAGTTCCATGATACCGCTCCGGGTTCAGATGATATACACTATCAATAACTTAAACATTTACCTTTTCGGTCCCTTTCTTGTTTACTTGACGTTTATAATCAGGTTTGGCGAACGGGAAGTCTCCCGGGTTCTTGGAAAGAGGCCATTGTTATTCCAATTCCCAAAACTGGTAAAGATACAACTAATCCTGGTAGTTAGCGCCCCTAGACTTAACCAGCTGTATATGTAAAACCATGGAAAGAATGGTCAACGACAGACTTGTTTGGTTTCTTGAAAAGAACAAACTTATCACAACTGTCCAGTCTGGTTTTCGTAAACATAGAAGCACAATGGATCATTTGATCCGTTTTGAAACGTTTATCCGTGAGACTTTTTATAAAAAAATGAGCATATAGTCTTCGTCTTCTTTTACTTAGAAAGTGCATATGACACGACTTGGAAGTATGGAATTATGAATGACCTCTATGCTTTTTGCATAAGAGGTCGCCTTGCCTTGCTTCTTTTATTTCTGCATTTTTGACTGACTGTCAGTTCAAATTTGTGTTGGTGATACTTTATCTGAGCCACAGGAACAGGAAATAGGTGTTCCTCAGGGATGTATTCTTTCTGTTACCCTTTTTAGTGTTAAAATTAATAACATTATTAAATATGTTAACCCTGGAGTTGAATGCTTTTCATGTGTTGATGATTTCTGTATTTGTTACAGATCAAAACATATGCATACAATTGAAAGATAATTGCAACAAGTTTTGAATAATTAACAAAAATGGTCAAACGAAAATGGCTTTAAATTTTCAAAAAGCAAGACCAAATGTATGCACTTTTGTCAACTTCGTTAACACCACTTAGATCCTGATTTAACACTAGATGGCACTCGTATTGACGTTGTGTCTGAATTTAAATTCCTTGGTCTATTATTCGATCCGAAACTGACTTTTATTGTTCATATACATTACCTTAAAAATAAATGCCAAAAAGCTTTAAATCTGTTACGTGTTGAGTCCCATATGGACTGTGGCGCTGACCGTAAAGTTCTCTTGAGACTTTACAGGTCATTAATACGATCTAAATTAGACTATGCGTGCATTGTCTATGGCTCGGCACGAAACACATACATTGCAACACTTGATACCATTCGCCACCAGGGTTTACGGCTAGCCCTGGGCGCTTTTCGAACCTCGCCCGTCAAAAGTCTCTATGTAGAAGCCAATGAACCACCCTTATATTTACGCCGACAAAAGCTATTATGCAGTATTTGTTAAAACTTAAGTCTAACCCTTCAAATTTCACTAATAGAGTTGTTTTTAAACCTTTATACAAGAAATTATGTTTAAAGAAGGAACGGGTAATACCGCCTTTTGGTATCAGTTACGGTCCGGAAGTCGCTAAGCTTGATGTTGATCTTGAGGACATCGCGAGGCAGGAGATTTCAGATTCTCCACCTTGGACTCTAAATAGTCCATCATTCATGTATGATCTTGTGACCGATAAAAAAGCCTGCACGAATCCTATTGTTTTTAAATCCAAGTATATGGAAATTAAAAATACATATTATAAACTTTGAGCGTATTTATACAGATAGTTCTAAGGATGGCAACGAGGCATGCTGACGCCGCAGTTCCTGTTGACGATGTGATAACATTTCAGTTGCCAAATAATGCTTCTATATTTTCTGCCGAGGCAATTCATTTGGCTTTGGACCATATTGAATCCGACGATTACTAGCGATATATTATTTTTACCGACTCATTGTCTGCTATGCAGACACTTCAGAATGACAAAATAGAGAACCCTATTATTGTAAACCTCCTTTCTAAGTTATCGTGTATTTGTGCAACGTCACATGTAGTATTTTGCTGGATCCCCAGTCATATGGGCATTCACGGTAACGAACAAGCTGACTTGGCAGCAAAATCTGCTCTTTCAAAGGATATTTTACCTTTTAAAATACCTTACTCCGATTTTAAACCTTTAATAAATGTATTACTTTAAGATGATTGGCAAAGTGATTGGAATGAACAAGTAAATAATAAACTCCACTCAATCAAGGCAGTACTTGGTAAGTGGCGTCCTGCTTTAAGATCCTTTCGCCGAGAAGAAATTATTCTTGCTCGTTTACGCATTGGACACACATGGTTAACTCATGCATACTTACTGAACGGTGAGGAAGCCCCTCAATGTATTCCATGTTTTACACAACTTTCAGTACAGCACATGCTTCTGGAATGTGTTGATTTCGCTCCAACACGTGATAGATTTTTCAAGGCTCAAAGTATGCGTCAACTCTTTGAGTCTGTCAAGCCTGAACTTGTATTTGATTTCCTAAGGGAAATTAATATTTTTAATAAGATATGATTATTTCTTAAATCGTGCTTGGACATTCATTACTCTTACTGCTCCTGTTCATTTTTTCTCAGATATAGTTTATCGTTATGTTAAGTATTATAACCTATATCCTATTTTACATTGGCTTATATCCCTTTTTATATTAATGTTAAGTATCGCATACATCATGTTTGATTGTTTTGTCTAATAAACCCGTTGTTTTGTTTATGTTTCAATTTTAATAATTTCATCATTTACAATTAGTAAATTATTTAGCGCCCAAAATGACCTTAGTTGTCGACGGGCCTTAAAACACCATTCATTCATTCCATTATACCACCGAAGGGATAGAGCCACAAAAGGACCTCGGACAGTGTAATTGTTAACGAACCATTGAGCTAGGGAGCATACTGACCAGACTCCGATCGAACTTGGCATACATATTATTTCAACCAATATATCGTGAAAACAATATTTGACCGTGAACACGATCATACACCATTTGGACCATTTCACTCGAAAATAGGTTACTATATATGGAACCTTCTTGAATAATAGTATAATCCATTATCGCTGTTTGTACCAGTCCACACAAATGTGCAGTTTAAATTGCGGGGCGGGGGTCGTCGAGGCGCAATAGCTGTATCGGCATCGACGAGGACTAGGTCGTTCATTCGTGCTGATAATTGACACCTTCCAGCATTGAGCTAACTGCGGGAAGTTGCATTAGAAGAATATCATGTGGAGTATGTGAAAGACAGGATACACACATAAATTGAACTGGTCGCCGTCATATATCTAAAATAGTTACAACAACGGAGTTAAAATTCAATTGAGTAATATATTTGTTACCTGTCATACGGAAAATACAATATCAGATATGTCAATGTATTAAGAAAGATATTATTTGATGAAATTAATTAATGTCTTCAATCAAGGGGTATAACCTTTCTTGTATATGATTTCATTTCTTTTTCAAAACTAGTGTTTTTAACTCCCTTTAACTATTGGTCCACTGTTTGATATTTTAAAGACATTGTGTTTGAAGTTTTTTTATTTATATTGGGAAATACTTTTTATCTTAAAAAAACCAAGATCACAAAATGTGATCAATGATGAAACCTGTATTTATTTTTCGTAACAAGTCAAATGTCTTAAGCAAAGAAACTGAGTTGATGTTGTTTCGGCTAAAAGACAGTATAACCTGAACGAATACGTTGCAAACACTGACCCGATACTATATCAGTCAACCATATCCGTAGTGAAGCGGTTAAGAGCGTCCGTCTCGGGAGCTAATAATCAGAGTTTGATACGGCGGCGCGTCATACCTTAGACTTTGTTATTTATAGTAAAATAATCTTTCATTGCCGTTCAGTGTTCAGCGATAGCATAACAATTGATAAATCATACCCGTAGTACTGGTAATTTACGCATGAAACGACGCGATATAACTGAAATATTGTTAAAAATGGTGTGTAAAACACCATTCAAACCGCAACTTTCAGTGAGAACAACACAATAGACTAAAGGTATATCATACACGTCTGCTATACAGTGCTGGCAATATTGTTACCGGAACGTACTTTAAACTGACATTCTCAGCAATTATGTGGAATAAAATATCGTGTCCGTCCATTTAAACGTGTGACAATCATGGACATCGTTATTATGATAGAACTTTATTAAACTATTGTTCCTAAAATAGATGTCATTTCTAACCTGTAGTGTACGTGAATTAAATAACATTGGAATACTTCTTTATACAGGCTATAATATCTTTACTCTACAACTGGCATACAATCTCTCTGAGTACACTCTATGTTTGGTTATATACTATACTATGATAATATGGTAAGACAATACATTTATACAGACACTATAAAACCAAATATTCGATGTCAAGAATATGATGTGTGTGACAAAACAGAAATTGAATGTTTAAGCACATAACAATTAATAGTTTTCGTCCCTGAAAAGTCAAACTACGATGATTCTGCGGCTATCGAATTGTATTCCTTTTCCCAACGATCGTATATACCCTGTTTCAGTAGAATACACGAGCTTTTCCAAGAGAAAACTTTACGCAGAGTTAACAGTGTTGGTTTTCTCGTAATACGGTTATACATTCATTCTTATTTACGGACATCTAGATTGTCATTCGACGTTAAAAACGGTACAGCAAAAGGTATAAGATAAACCCTTGTCAGAAACGGTACAAGATGCAGTGAAATTAAAAAACAGTGTGGCAGATGGAAAAATTTATCATTTTTAGCAATGTTACCATTTTCCACAACGTTTTTGAATTTTACTGCATCTGTTTTCTCCAAATATCTATCGGACATATATCTCCAGCTTTTCATTCATTAACCGTTAAAAGGAACTTTAAGTAAGTAACATTATTGGAAATCTAGAAAATGGATCCTTTTTAGTTTTGTTTCCGTTTTCCACAATGTTTCTGAACTTTACTGCATATACTTTCTTCAAATATGTATCGGGAATATACTTCCAACTTCCCATTCATTAACTCGTCAAAAAATACAATACAAAACAAAACAATATATTTATTTAGTAATTTAGGCTTCTGGCCCATTATACAATTATACATATACATACTAAGTTTACATGATTGATCGCACAGAAAAGAGGTTCTAAAATGGAAAAAGTAATGTATGCGATGACGAGCAGCACATGTATTTTAAAACGGACTAAAGATGAAATTGTTCATAATGTTCATCACTCCTTTCATCTATTTTTATTAAATTTACGTTCACTAATTGAACGCCAGTTGTTTTCGAAGTGTTTTGCAATTGTGTTTCACTTAGGAACGGATAAGCATATGTTAAGCTTAAACACAAAAGTATATACATTTCGTTGCACAATAGTAATTGATGATATCAAGGCTTATAGCAAATCATACACAATTTCAAAAACATATACAAATACATATAATCAAATATCCCATTAATTGAAAACATTTATGGCTTATTAACTATTTTCCATATAGTTTAACTTCCTGACTTTAAATTGACCTTACCAAATATTTCGCGAGAGCTTTTATGCAAACAGGTATAGGCTCGACCGTTATTTCATTGAATAGTTCTATTGTTGAATATGATGGTTTTCATTTCCTGTGGAAGTATCATATCCTGAGCTCACCATAAGCAGGACATACCACCAAGAAATGCATTTCATCTTCAACCACATGTATATTTCATTTAAGGCACAACTTTTTCAAAAACGTAAGTTATGGTCAATATATAGATTACAATTTAAGCAATGGCTTTAGCGTCTGAAAATTGATAATATTTGTCTCAAGACTTCCGGGACAGAACAATATGTTGAAGGTTTTCTAAAAATCTGCAGACATTTGAGTGAAGGTCGTCATTCATCAGATATTCTCACAAAATGACAATTTTCATCGAGTCGTCTGAGCATATAATTGCAATGTTTTGGATATCTTGTATCTGACATTTCTGTAGCTTAAGCCAGAATTGAATACATTCTGACATATATGATACAGCATGGGATATCACATTTACTTAACGCAAATAAATTGGCAGTATTTTGATTTAGAAAACATTAACATATTTCTATCGTATTTCCATAGTCATAGCCCCATATCTCTGACGCGAAGTAGACCATTTGTTTAACCATCGAATCCAATAACTTGAAGGATATTTTAAATTTAAATTACCAAAACACCCTTTCTTTTGCAGCTTGCAGATTGATTAGTTTTAATATTTGACCAACGTAATCGCAATGCAAACTTTGAAACTAAGTATTTACATTTGGAGACTGTTTTAATTTCTATTTCGTTTCGTTGGTTTTATAATTCAATTATTTCGAAAAAATCATTATTGTTGTATATTCCATATTAAGTTCAATGATAACTGTTTTACAATATAAATGGATAACATTTTCCTGCTGCTGAAAGCGAATTACAGTATCGGATAAACACAAAACATCGTATCCAAACAAAAGAGCAAGACTATCCGTTCTGCATTCCGGTCTTGCATATTCAATAAGATCATTTATAAAATGCTAAAAGAGTCATTTAAATGTCATAAAAACTGAAAGAGGTGAACATTATCACACAACAAATTACCAGCAGAGACATATCTTGGCAAATATACATAAGTGAATAATAATAAAAGAATAATTATTAGGTTAAGTTTTAAACACTATAGTAAACGTCTTCTGATGAAAATGCGCACACATGTATCTAGAAAGTGGTAAAAGGTTATCAAAACGCCTATGTTGATGAAAAGCACCAGCGGTGCCCTCGACCGAGTTACACGACTAATTAAATACAGTAAATAACTTGAATTTGAGCTTGAATGTTTCAATTTCTGTTTACATCCAAACAGCAGAACGACATCTAAACTGTTTGATTTACATTTTCTGCCAACGATTTTTGTTTTTTATTTAATCAACACACTCACAAATATATAATATATATCTTCACATGTATAGTATATAAGGGACATAGTAGCAACTAAAATGCATTCCAAAAGTAAAATGACAGCTTTACTGTTTCATTTTCATTTCCTGACTGGCAGCAATTTTATTCAACACATAGTATTAATATTTCTTCACATTTATAAAATATTACATCAGTTACTAAATATCTTCATGCCAAACAAGAGTTATCATCGTCTGGCGTTCAAATAAATAGTTTCAATATTTGTATTAATATTAAGCTTTAGTGTTTTCACCATTCGTTTATATCAAGTTTAAGAGTTTATAGATAATACGTTGCCTCCTATTTTCAAATGAGAAACGCACACTGTAGATCAATTTCGTCCTCAACGAAAACCATCGTCGGATATCTCCGGTACTTTGATTTCGTCATTCTTCATCAACATATATATTACAGTTATGACAGAATGCAATCTTAAGGAGCCGACAATGCAGTAAAGCAAACGTGTGTGACTAGTGTGAATCAGCGACGGTCTACGAAAGCCAACCTTAAGGCTTTTGTTAAGATTCATATTATTATTTGCATCCGCAGAGTTGAATTTGGTTATGTACTGTTCGATTCATTTGTCTTCATGTCTGACAATTACACTTAGGTTTGTTTTACTGGATCGTCGCTTAAAAATACTTTAGTCCTGAACTGTTTGATTCATTTGTGTTCATGTCTGACAATTACACTTAGGTTTGTTTTACTGGATCGTCGCTTAAAAATACTCTTTGGTCCTGTACTGTTCGATTCATTTGTCTTTATGTCTGACAATTACACTTATGTTTGTTTTACTGGATCGTCGCTTAAAAATACATCCGTCTACGTACACACGCCATCAGGTCAAACCTGGCATAATGTATCAGAGGCTTACCAAGTCGGTAGGTAAGACGTTTGATTGTTTTTCTCCTTGAGTGGATCACGGCGCGTTTAGTGTCGAGCTTAGATATTTGTTATAGTCTTGGTTATATAAGTCCCACTGTCTTATAAAGAGGAAAATATCTGTTTGCAGGAATCACATGTTTATCTCGACTTACACTTATCGCATATTGTGATTGTGTGTTTCCATTGCGTATATATATGGTTTTCCTGACGCAAAGCTAATTCGGTAGTGCGTTATGTGAGATGGTATTATCTATGTTGTATAACTCACTATATATAAACGAACACTTAACTGCTTGCAGGATTAACAGGCTGATCTGAATAGACACATGCCGAATATTAATTACGGTTCCTTTTCCTAGCGCATAACTCTGTTGTAGTTAGTTACATGGTAAAGTATTACTTTTGTTATATAAATCACTCTATCTAATAAACGGACACTTAAATGATTGCAGGATGATGAACAGGCTGATCTGTATCTACATTTATTGAATATTAAATACCATCTGATACGCAGAAACTACATTTACAGGATTACCTAAGCCTTGAAAATGGCTTATGTAAAGTTTGTTGTCCTTTTCACAATATATAATTGCAGATGGACTGTTTACTCCACATATTTCTTCGTGTAATATATCGATGGTTGTACAGGATGGAGAGATGATATGCATATTGTACGGCCCTCGTCCAGCTATATAAAGGTAACCTTTGCTGTCTACTGTCAGACTGCGTGGAGACATCAGATTGTCATGTTTATATACACGCTGTACAGTACCGTTATGATCCATACGTGTCACACTGTGGTTGCTTTCATCTGATACATAAAGTGTGTTCTGGTCCGGACTAAGTGCAATGTTACATGGCTCTTCAAACAATGTTTGTCCTTTTCCATCTGTAGAGATTACTTTTAATATGTGTCCATCTAAATCAATAATTTTTACACAGCCAGGATTCAGAAAAGAGACAATCAATGTGTTATTAGTATAAACAATACCACAACAATCACCACTAATGTGCACTTCCTTCACTACAGACAATGTCTTACCAACCTTTATGAATACAAGTTTATTGTCACATAAAACGACAATCTGATCTGGAACTACACGTGTTATATCCCAAGGCCGCGTAGCCAGTTTTATACAGGATATAAATTTGTTAATGTTAACATCAATTATCTTAACAGTATAAGTAAGACAATCAACCAAACACAGTCTGTCGTTGTCTAACATTACTCCACCTATAATCCAGCCGTCATCACTTGGATCTGTAGAAATGCAGGTATTGACTTCACCAATATAGTTCAATGAACAGCGGAATGATCGAGCCCCTCCATGACTAGGCGGAGATGAAGGAGGTAAACGTTGTCGACGACGTGGACGACGTGAACTCATAACTGATTTACGTTGTTGTTTGTCCATATTACCATATATCTTTTCAAGGTCAGCTGACTCCACACCACACGTGCTTTCAGTCGATTTCGTATCATTGTCCCTTATGGTCTGGACGTCTACAAATGTAATTTGTTCATGAGAATCTAAAATCTAATTATACTCGGATCTACACTTCATAAACAAACAGCATCTGGATACGTACCACGACATTCTTTTTCTTCAATTCAACTTCAGCATTATTGTGTGCTTTATGCCAAGGGTCACATAGGTATTTAGTGCAAACTATACCATAAACCTGCGTTTTTCTCTTTGTCTTCACCTTTATATGGGTCACAGAGAATACCAGTAGTTGAAGGCACGGATGTCTACCTGACTCCTCCCATATACATGCATGGCAGGCAGAACTTACTGAAATAAACAAATAAACAAAGAATGACATTTTCAATGACACAAATGTCAAATGTCATCTAATCATTAGTGAATACGTATAATTTTAGGATATAGAATCCTTTTTAAAGCAAACATCCCATTTATACGAGAAAGAGACGTGACTTATCTTCGTCCCTGTCTATGCAACTTTTCCAAATTAATGAGAGATTTATTCTTCCACGTATGAGATTCAGGATTTTATCTGCTACTCTGCCATAGCCAAGAATTACATGAATGTTTTGATTTAACCTTTAACCTAACTGTAAATCGTAAACATAAACTATCTATAGTTGTTAGCTATTTCCGGAAAAAAGTAAAACGATTGTAAACCAAACTTTAAAGAGCATACTTTGGTCATAGACATTGATATAAAACTAATTGACTAGACGATGATATGTTCATGTCATGTTTATTGAATGATCACACCATGTTTGGAATTCGTATTACTGTCGTCTACTAGTACGTACTTATTACAATTAGTAAAGACGTTCAGACAATTTAGAAATACGTTTATAATACACGAAGTTTAAACATGAGGGCTAAGATTTCCCTTAATCGATCACCTTCATGAAAGTATAGAAGCAAATATGTTACTGATGGTATTGGGTGAAATGTGTTCATTTCAGCCGTTTTCTGATGCAATCTGGTGACTATGCCTCAACCAGTCAATGGCTTTAACAAATTATATAGGGGTCATAATTCTGCCTAACCTTTTTCTGAATACAGACGGTGTATAACGCCTCTGCAGCATACGACTTAGTCAACTAGTGTCACCAAAGGAACAATAAGTATTGCTCATTATGACCAATTTATCTATTTGTCATGCTGTCTGATCAATAATTCTACTTTCATTTATGCATATGTTATCTCCATGCCAAGTTGTTTTGAACATTGTCTGCTGCATAGTTGATGTATGTGGGAAATGGTTAAACATCTTGATATTAGACAAGTACTTTGATAACATAATAAACAAGTGAACAAGACGGTCCTCAATCGATAGATTAGCAAAAATGTAAATTCTGAATTTGGGGAAATGTTATGAAGGGGGGAATGAAACAGCAAGGATTTGTCACTGTAACTAAAATACCTTAAAGAAAAATGGCATTTGTCATAAGGTATTGAATCTTAGAAAAGTATGAAATCTGCATTCAATAGTATAGAACCTGGCGTGGATGTGAAGGCTGGTCCGGCTCTATATACTGATGCTACAGGCTTCACAAAATCGCCTACATCAAACTATTTAATAAATAGTATTGGCTATAATTAATGTATAGGACAAGTTTGAATAAATAAATATGTGTACAATTCATATATGTAATTTGAAACGCTCTCAACAGTTTAACAAAAGATAACACGACCCTTTCTGGCTAATTTCCAAGAAATTCGGGTAAAATTATTACACCGATTCATCAGACGTTATGCTACTCAAAGAACTAAGGAGGAAAGTCATCACTACAATTCTGAAATTATTTTATATGACCTGACTTCTCCCGCTTCAACTACTTCACCACGGAGATGGTTGATTGTGTTTATAATAGATTGTATGAGATTGTTGATTGTGTAAATCAATTGATGGATGAGTTAGCTGCGTGTGTGCTTTACTAGATTGACGTTTGAACGCTGTTTCCAATAGTATGATCTGATATACCATGTGGGTCAAGTACTTTAACCATGCCTGTTCTGAGATTTTAACACCAATACCCCACCTCGCAATTTTTGTCGCAAGCAATTTCCCACAAAGACATTAAGAATCATTCTTTGCTTCGTCGTTTCCAATAGTTATGAGAGTGGAGCTCAACTACAATATCGGCCAAGCCAGGTCACGCGAAACCGACATTTGGAGGTATTGACCTAAATACTAATCATATCAAATTATATACTTGTATTGCCAGTTGTTTCATCATAACCATTATTATAAGACTCCCAAGATACTTGTACCGCTATGTATTGAACAGGGACGATAATGATCTGACTACTGCTTTATGCTGGATAGGACAGATCTTGATCTGACTGTAAGAAATGCAAGTTGATTTTGAACTTGTTTGTCGCAAAACCCCGAAGGTCAGTCTTCGAGTGACATATGTTATAGTGAAACATGACTAGTTGTCAGCAAGTCAAGGATGTATATGCAGTCTTTGAATTACAAATTTGACTTTATAAGTCATGTTAGGTCAGGCATTAATGTTCATGTTCGGTTTCCAAATTGATTTCAAAATGTATTATTGCAAATATCACTTAATCATAGGTGAATGTATGGGTTTATTCCCTGAAACATTCATGCAGTAAATGGTCTATCGACTAGCAAGGTTATCAAAAGGTATTGGCCATAATGTCGTGTATGGACTCCTCTGTGTATGTTGGTGAAACATAAAGATCGGTACAAAAACGGATTACCGAACATAAGAGATAAGTTCGTTTGGAGGCAGACAAACCGATCAATCGTTAATATGTATGGGGTACATGGTCAATCGACTTCTAAGGTTACACAAGGTTAATTTTCAAGTAGTACATGGTCTAACGACTTTCAATGTTACAAAACGGTTTGGGTTATAGTCTAAACTATTTTTAAAAGTAGAACATGATCTATCGATGTTCTAGGTTATCAAGATGAAAGGATTTATTGTCTTAAATATGTTTGTAGTACATGGTCTGTCGACATTCTGCGTTATCAAACAAGTTTGTTTAATTATCTGAAATATACTTGTATTACATGGTCTATCCACTTTCTGGGTCATTAACAATGTATGGATATATATAGTTGGAATTATGCATGTAGTACATGGTCTATCGATATTCTTGGTTATTAAAAATATATGGTTTATTTTCTGATATATTCATGGAGTACATTGTCTGTTGACTTTCTATGTTATCAAAATTGTATGGGTTTTAGTCAAATACATTAATGTAGTATATGGTCTAGTGACTTTCTTGTTTTATTAAAAATAATTAATTTCTGAAATATTCAAGTAATATAAGGTGTATCGACTTTCTAGTTTATCAAAAATGTATTGGTTTTAGTCAAATAAATTCATGTAGTATATGGTCTAGTGACTTTCTTGGTTTATTAAAATATTTTTTCATGAACTATTCAAGTAGTACATGGTTTATCGACTTTCTTTGTTGTGTAACAATCCCTGGGTTTCTTTCTGAGATATTGAAGTAGTACATGGTCTATCAGCTTTCTTGGCTACCAAAAAGTATGGGTTTATAGTCTAAAATATCATGTATTACATGGTCTATCGACTTATCCTCTCAATGTATTTTACAAAATCCAATTCGTATAACTCAACATTTTACCAGCTTCACCTTAGCACCTGTGTATACCAATTATATAACGTATACAACTTTAAAGTCTCAAAGTTGTGTTAAGGAACAAAACGCAGTCTCCTCTCTTATTTACATACGAACAACGAAATGTGACCTATCATAATTCAATACACAATGAAATATGATATTTAGGTTTGTTTCCTTGTGTCTCTCTCCTTTCCACCATCGCTGGACAGTCTTATATCATACGAAATTGTGCCGCTTAGGTTAAGCTTCGGGTTATGGCTACTTATTTAGACTTTGCTTATAAAGAGAGGACAGTTTGTGGTATCTTCAGACATGTGTGTCAGCATATGAAGCCGAAATCAAGCTTAAGCAGAGTTATGACTTCCAGACTTGAAAAGCGTCAGGAATATTTTATGTCGTACAAGTCCATAGTAGTACTTAAGTAATGGTTATGACACTTTACAGGAATGACTATCTGTTTGTGAAGATAACACATCGTGTTGTATTCGGCGCAGCAATAGCCAACCAATTTACACAGAACATGGACATTGGTTTCACATTGTTGGAAAATATTTGCTAATTATCGAATGATTTTCCATGTTCTGGAATTGTTTCCATATTTCTTATGTACTAGGGAAAATATTGGTTCAAATCAGATGTTATATTCCGGTGTTATATTCTAAACACCGGTTTTGTCCGGGCCCGATTTGGTCTAAAATGACGGTTACCATTTTCGCCTGGTGAGTTCTTTCTTGCATAATGCATGACCCCACATTTTCGTTGGATTGTTTTAAAGCTAGGAGGTAACTCTTTTCAGTGATATATGGTGTTCTACATGAGAAACGCTTAGAAAGTGTAACAATCTAGGACTGAAACTGGTCGATTTACATGGAAACAAAGAAGGATTTTTTTCTTGGTGTATTGTAACCTTCAAACATATAGCGTTATGTAGTCTTCATGCGCCAATCGAATTAATATCTACACTACAGTCCGTTTAAATTGAAAGTTCGCATAATAAATACTTAACAAGATATGTTGAATGCATATGTATATGTGAACTTATAATGTTATGTATTCATCATGCGACAGTTGAATTAACAACGCCACTATATCCGTTAATAATAAATATGAGCATAATGAATACTTTACAAGGTCTTTTTTTACAAATATTTCTATGTGGAATGTATTGAGGTAAATATTCATCATGAGAACATTTACACAAACAATGCCTATATTTACTACCTAGCAGAAACCACCCTTGTCTTTAAACTGTGAAGATACAGATGATTGTGCTTACAACGGTCAAAAAGTATGTACGAAAGATGCAACCTAATCAGATACTCATTGTAAACGTTTCTGTAACCTTTGCATGTCGAAATGTTTGGGGGTTTTCAACAGTTTATTGTAACAAATAAATTGACCACGAACACGTGCAATCATCACTCGGTCCACTCTAATCGAAGAGAGAAGACACTAACATGAATGTGTTGGGGTTGTTGTATAAATGTGAATAGCGAGACCTGTCCACTATAATCGAAAAAAGGAGACACTGACATGAATGTTTTTGGGTTGTTGTATATATGTTTATAGGGAGACATGTCCACTCTAATCGACTAAGGAGACACCGACATGAGTGTTTATGGGTTGTTGTTTAAATGTATTTAGCGAGACGTGTCCACTCTAATCGAAAACGGAGACACTGACAATGTTGATGTTATTGTATACATTTATATAGCGAGACTTATCCACTCTTATCGAAACAAGGAGACACTGGCATAAGTGTTTGTGGGTTGATGCATACATGTATATAGAGATATTTGTCCAATCTTATCGAAAAAAGGAGACACTGACATGAATGTTTGTGGGTTGGTGCAAACATGTTGTTAGCGGTACCGGTCCATTGATCATTCACGAAGGAGCCAACTTGTCTAACGTTGTGAACTGCTAGACCATAATGATGTTTTTTCCAAGTATGTGTGGTCAATTAATATCAACATTTTCGAATCTTACGAGCATAACATAATGTAGAATAGAAAAAAAACAGCATTGCTAGAAGCATGGTATATTGTTTGAGTTAAGATTCGTAAGACTTCTAAGCACGAATGTCAAAAGAAGTTTCCTGTTTAATTGCAGTCCGAAGTTTGGGAAAGGGAGTCTCTGGTTCAATCCCCGTTAGCATCGGTCATACTTGAGTACCTTTAAGCAAAGCACATTTAATGGAAAGTGTTCAAATTAAGCCTACGGTGTTAGTGTATCAGGTAATTGTGTATAATAAAGCACATGATAAAGACAAACATTCGCAATATAAGGGTATATTTACAAAGTGACACATTATGTTCGTTTGGCTACCCCTTTGTTAATTGATTTAAAAGCAACTCCATTTTATTTTTGCTGAAATAAAATCTTTCCCACAAAAAGTTCGGACATCGAATCACACCCCTCGTAGGGGAGAAGAGTTGATTTGCAACCAAACTATTTCAAAAGTCATGAACGAATTGCGGTTAATGTATAAAATTACATTACTTCAAGTTGTATTGACTGTCAATCAAGAGTTAAATATGTTGCGATTACGTTCATATAATTAAGTTATTTACTAAAATAACGTATGTTTTTGTTATCATATTGATTCCCTAGTTGTTTCTAATTTGAAATGGAACTATCGATGGCACACAGTGAGTATCCTGGTCAGCTATATCACGGCGGTAAGCATACGTAACTACGCGTGTTATGACTATTTGTCAACCACTCTTCAAGTATGAGGAATATCTCAGACATATCACTCTGGTTAGATGACATACCAATACGTGTATGATATTCTGTCAACCATTTCTCAAGTATGAAGAACATATCGGTCAGTCGTATCATGCTGGCTAGCTGACCTACCAATATATTTATGGCTTTCTGTCAACAACAACTCTAGTATGATGAGTATACTTGACAGTTATATCAAGGCGGTTAGCTGACCTACTCATATGTTTCATATATTTCTTTCAACCACAATTATAGTTATATCAAGGCGGTTAGCTGACCTACCCAAGTGTTTTATGGCTTTCTGTCAACCAATAATCGAGTGTGATGCGTATACTGGTCAGTTATATCAAGGCAGGTAGTTTACCTACCTATGCGTTTTAGTACTTTCTGTCAACCAATACTCGAGTATGACGAGTATTCCAGTCAGTTAGCTAGCTGACCTACCATGAATTCGTGTCAACAATACAATACAAAGCAAATACCTTTATTTCTCTCAGTTCTACAAACAGAAAACATAAGGATGGAACAAATATATATAGTCAACGAGGCGAAAAAAAATGCAAAAAAAAGAGGTAATGTTGACAATACATAGTTCGAGTATCCTAGTCAGTTATATCACGCTAGCTAGTTGACCTAACAATGTGTGTATGGCTTTCTGTCAACCACTACTCGAGTATGTTGAGTACTGGTCGCAGAAAGCACAGATAACGAAGACATGGAAAAAGGACAATCGTGTGACGATTGTGGGGTATTCTTTGATTCTACACATGATGTACAAAGGCACGTCAAAAGTGGGAATTGTCCCGAAAATATGGACAACAATAAACGAAAGCACGATGAAATAAGTGATAGCGACAAGGAAGAACCTGTAGAAGACAATGACGCGTATGTACATCTATAAACGAGCGAAAAATCTACAGAAGACAAGTTTAATAGGATTTACAACAACTTTATAAGCGACGGAGAGGACTCTGACGATGCGCGGGAATTGGCCGAGGAACGCGTGCAACCTTTTAATGAAAAAGCATTTTTCAGTAACTATACAATGTTGCTTAATAATTACATGTTGCCGCTCAAGAACAATGAACTACATAATCAAATATTAGCTCAGATCAACAAATTACTATCTCAGGGACAAAATACAACTACTGCTGTGACAAAGGTGTTACGAAAACATAAGAACTCGTTTCAAGACTTGTTTGACATTGAATTATCTGACGAAGAAAGCGAGGCAGAGAGTGAAGAGGAACAGACTGATGCTGAATAAAAACGTGATTATTAAACATTTTAATCATTTACATTGTGGACTTTAATCAGTACAGACATGGCTCCGTGGGAGGATTATTTAAAAACAATATATTATGACCCTAAACATGCTGGAAGCTTTTCTGGGCCAAAACAACTTTACACAGTGGCGAAAAGCGAAGGACAGTTTAACATTGGTATGCATAGAATACGTAAGTTTTTGCATGACCAAGAATCATACAGTCTTCATAAACCTGTCAGAAGACGGTTTCTAAGAAATCATATCGTTAGCGCGGGAAAAGATGATTTATGGATGGCAGACTTAATCGATATGGTGAAATTGGCTGACTGGAACCAGGGCTACAAGTACATCTTGTTAGTCATAGACACATTCTCCAAGTACGTTTGGTTGCAGCCATTGAAATATAAAACGGGGGATAATGTGGCAAAAGCATTCAAAAAGATCTTTACAACATCTGAGATGTCCCCGGCAAAGTTGATTACTGATAAAGGTATGTTTTATTTGTACACTTTTAAAAGAATAAAGATCTGTTATCACAGATTAAAATGAGAGCTAGATATTCAATAAACGTATACTAATACATGTTTCATATTTTTTTTCTTTGTTGCTATATATAAATATATATATATATTTTATTTTTCTCTATTAATAGGTCAATAATTTCAAGCAAAGCTGGTCAGGTCCTCATGAAGAAAGAAGAAATCCATAACTTTCCAACCCAAAATGAAACAAACGCGTCTACATCGGAGAGAGCTATTTTGACAATAAAGAAGCGCTTTAATCGTTTCGTGAGCTATAAAGACGACTACAGCTATTTACCTGTGTTGCAAGACATAGCTGATAGTTACAATCACACTTATCATATAACTATTAAAATGAGACCCGCAGACGTAAAACAAAACAATCAGGAAGATGTACGAATAGCCACATAGTTTGCACAAAGTTCAAAACAAAAACAACTAACAACAAAACTGAAACCGTTTAAATTCAAATACGGCGTCTACGTCCGTATCAGTCATTTAAAAACCGCCTTTAGCCGA
Source organism: Serripes groenlandicus (assembly GCA_031761405.1). NCBI lineage: Eukaryota > Metazoa > Mollusca > Bivalvia > Cardiida > Cardiidae > Serripes > Serripes groenlandicus. The sequence continues at coordinate 2,153,777 of JASEVX010000021.1, forward strand.
GCGTACGACCAAACCTACTCAGGCGAGGTGTTCCAGATACATAAACGTTATCACCGAGGAACATTACCAATTTATAGACTACGTGACTTACAAGACGATGATATCAAAGGAACATTTTATCAAAGCGAGTTGCAGAAAATATACGTTGATCCTAACCAGACATGGAAAGTGGAAAACATCCTAAATTCAAAAGGCAAAGGACGAAACAAACACTACTTTGTGAAATGGAAATACTATCCTAACAAATTCAATAGCTGGGTGAAAGCTAAAGACGTCGAATAATATATTTTAAATCTGTAAATAACATTGTATATACTGATGTATATCATAAATTTATACAATAAAGAGTACATAATCTGTATAATCAGTCTCTTATGATTTACCCCCTATCCTTTTCAACAATGTATTGCAAATGTGAACTAGATATACTGAGTCGCTAAAATTACAAAACCATGACTAGAAATAAAATACATAACACGTATATATTTCAACCAATATACAACAGGTTTAAATCGTCTGCTGAAGTTAAATGTGTAGTTTTTGAGCAATGTGTTCAGGCTGAATGCTCGTATCAGACTAAGGTATTTAAGATAAGTAAAATATTTTAGTACTGAAAAACTTACCTGTGTCTATTATGTGTCGACTGAAAACTACACTGCGTTATTCAACTGGTCTTTACTCTGTGAAGGCCGTCTTGCGAAAGGTTAAAAAACAACCTTGTACTATGAATCTTCCACTTGTGAATGATGTAAACTTGTTTAAACTCGTCTTGTATATGTATCAACTTGTTCATAAACCCACAAGATACGTTGCGCGATTGAGTTAAAAAAAAACACCTGTACTATGAATCTTTCACTTGTGAATGATGTAAACTTGTTTAAACTCGTCTTGCATATGTATCATCTTGTTCATAAACCCACAAGTGAGTTGAAAAACAACCCTGTACTATGAATGTTCAATTTGTGAATGATGTAAACTTGTTTAAACTCGTCTTGTTTTGTAACTCCCCATGATGCTATATAAAAGGACATTAAATGCCTGTTCTCTGCAATACTTACTAAAGGCTGAATACGTTTGTATTAAAAAATACCACATTTATCTTGACTCATTGAAAGATTACAGGTAATTTTGTCAACTGCCAAACAAAAAAAAAAGGATAAATATATACATACATTATACGGTCTTAATACACTATGAAGGGTAACGTAGGGCTATTGATGTTGATATCTGACCTAACGTGTACATATTTAATAGTACTGATGCAATTTCTTAATTTAAAAAAAAAATGAATTAAGAACGGCAATTTAAACGGCTCATTAAAGATGGTGACTTATCTGTTTGCATCGTATAAAGGTCACGCCGGTTTGATCCGGTCCTCTTGGTGTATTGTCGTCTGCTATGAATCCGATAGCGTTACACACAAGTGGTTCTGAACATTCACTCATTTTCACAGATCTATCCTCCTAGCCTTGACTACTACTGCCTTAGTATTTTGAGTTTCCCTGTAAGTTATATCCCGCTAGCTAGCTGACCTACCCTTGTGGTTTATGACTTTCTGTCAACCATAACTAGAGTATGACGAATATCTCGCTCAGTCATATCACACTGGCTAGCTGATATATCCATGTATTATACTACTTTCTGCCAACCATAACAACAGTTTGACTAGTATCCTTGTCAACTATATAACGCCGGCAAGCTGATCAACCGATCTATCCATGTATTTTATGACTTTCTGCCAACCATAGCAATAGTTTGACTTATATCCTTGTCAGCTATATAACGCCGGCAAAATGGCCAACTGATGTAACCGTGTATTTTATGACTTTCTGATTACCACTACACAAAAATGTCAATTTGATTAGGCAAATTTTCTGTAATATTTTTCCTGATACATACTTTATAATGACGCATTGTACCGGAGACGATTATGTGAAAAGGAGTACTTTATGAAAACATGTGATTGAATAATCACACTTAATTGAATAATACACTTAATCGAAGATTAACGCCATTTTAAATATTGTATTCAGATCAAATATCATACTGTGTAATCATACAATTACTTTCGACGGATATATGGAGGACATAGACGAGATTCAAATTAATAATCTCTGGCTCGACATAATTCGACGATACCATTAACACAGAATAAAATGCAAGATATCCCAAGTATTTAACACTGTATTTCGCCAAAGCCGTTATTAGGTCGCTTCAAGGATGCGTGTATGACCTATGTTGAAAAAGGAAGATCCTGATCTGACCATAAGGGGATACAAGCTGATTTGTATATATTGCTTGCTACTCCCCAAAGGTCGGTTTTAGTGAGACGTGGCCAATATTATAGTTGTAAATATGATCAGCTGTCAGCGAGTAAAGAAAAGGTATACTGTGTAATAAGAACGAACTTGATTGCATAATTCATGTAAGATCACACAATATTGTTCATGATCTATTTTCTTTCAAATGTGTTTCAAAGTCGAGTTCATAAGATTCTGTGATATTTCAGATATCAAAAATATAAAGGTACAAGTGAAGGTTCATAGTCTGATCTATTCGTTAATTACATGGTTTATAGACTTTTCAGCTAACACAAATGATATAAATAGTGAATAGGTTACTAAATCCAAAATAAAACAAAATCTAACTTACAAATATTTAGCCTGTCGATAAATGCTCCATTATACAATCCTTATACCTTAACGTTTAAACAGCTTTACCGTATCAACTCAGAGTATAATAGTTTAAAGATTAAAAGTTAACAAATAAACACAAATCAATATCGTCTATTATATGAACACAAAAAGGATAGACGTCATGCGAGCTATCAGAATTTAATATTCATTGAAGCTAACATTTGTGAAGAATGTAGGTTCAGATCAGCCTGTGCATCTGCTCAATGTGAACATAATCTTTACATATCCCAAAACAATCATAAAACGAACTTATTTGCAAATATAGACAAACTTCGGTGACTCGAATATGCAAGGCCCGCTAGACGCAGTAACACGTTTCGGTCGGTAGTTTGAAGGATTCAATGTTAAACGATACGCATGAATGCCGATGTATTTTCTTATGTGGATATACAGTCGCTTATATACATAATAAATCATATAGTGTAGAACCTGATCAGACTATATTGTCGGATTCTATATTATTTGAAGAGGCAATGTTGTGTTCTTTTTTGCATTGACATGACTTATTTCAAGTATTGAGAATTCCACGGTTGTCAAAAAGAGAAAACAAATATTGGATAAAGTAAAGAATGTAGGACATAATGTACTGTATGATAAGGAACCAGACAGAGGCCTGACAAATGCAAGTGTGACAGAAATACACACAATCGTTGAAATATTCGATTGATTGTTGTTTTACGGCGCTTTCAACAATGTATAGTTTTATCACGGCCTTTCTTGAGTAAACTAGAACTATCACTGAATGTGATTAATACCCCCGAACGCCACCCTAATAGGAAAGGTTGTGAAATATTTAGAAACCCCACCTTAAAATGACAATGTTATGGATCGGGTTATTCTTGTTTTGTTCATTTTTGGATAACAAAGGGCAATAACTCTGTAATTATATAAATTAGAGTTATGGTTCTTGTACACTGCACTTCGTCTGATTATGCTCTACCGTTGTATGTAGTTTTATTAGATTCCATCTGTCAGTTATTAAATAATTCTCCGGACAAGAAAAAGTAACAAAGGGCAATAACTCTGTAATTATGTAAATAAGAGTTATGGTTCTTGTACACTGCACTTCCTCTCATTATGCTCTACCATTGTATGCAGTTTTATTAGATTCCATCTGTTAGTTATTAAGTAATTCTCCGGACAAGAAAAAGTAACAAAGGGCAATAACTCTGTATTTAGATAAAATAGAGTTATGGTTCCTGTACACCGCACTTCCTCTCAATGTGTTGTATCATCCTATGAAGTTTTATTAAATTCCAACAATTTGTTTTAAAGTAATGCTCCGGACAAGACTATACGAATAAGAAAAAGTAACAAAGGGCAATAACTCTGTAATTATGTTAATTATAGTTATGGTACTTGTATACTGCACTTCCTCACATTATGCTCTACCATTGTATGTAGTTTTATTAGATTCCATCTGTTAGTTATTAAGTAATTCTCCGGACAAGAAAAAGTAACAAAGGGCAATAACTCTGTATTTAGGTAAAATAGAGTTATGGTTCCTGTACACCGCACTTTCTCTCAATGTGTTGTATCATCCTGTGATGTTTTATTAAATTCCAACAATTAGTTTTAAAGTTATGCTCCGGACAAGACTCTACGAACAAGAAAAAGTAACAAAGGGCAATAACTCTGTAATTATGTAAATAAGAGTTATGGTTCTTGTACACTGCACTTCCTCACATTATGCTCTACCATTGTATGCAGTCTTATTAGATTCCATCTGTTAGTTATTAAGTAATTCTCCGGACAAGAAAAAGTAACAAAGGGCAATAACTCTGTATTTAGATAAAATAGAGTTATGGTTCCTGTACACCGCACTTCCTCTCAATGTGTTGTATCATCCTATGAAGTTTTAATAAATTCCAACAATTTGTTTTAAAGTTATGCTCCGGACAAGACTCTACGAATAAGAAAAAAAAGTAACAAAGGGCAATAACTCTGTAATTATGTAAATTAGAGTTATGGTTCTTGTATACTGCACTTCCTCACATTATGCTCTATCATTGTATGTAGTTTTATTAGATTCCATCTGTTAGTTATTAAGAAATTCTCCGGACAAGAACAAGTAATAATGAATGAATGGTGTTTTAAGGCCCGTCGACAACTAAGGTCATTTTGGGCGCTTAATAATTTACTTAATGTAAATGGTGAAATAATCAAACATGATGTATGCGATACCTAAAATATATATAAAATAACATGTAAGCCAATGTAAAATAAGATATAGGCAAAAAAGCCCAACATTACTATGTAATACTTAACATGAAGATAAATAATATCAAAGGAAATGTGGAACATGATCTGTAAAAGTAATGCATGTGCAAAAGCACGATTTAAGAAATAATCATATCTTATTAAAAATATTAATTTCCCTAAGGAAATCAAATAAAAGTGCCGGTTTGACAGACTCAAAGAGCTGACGCATACTTTGAGCCTTGAAAAATCTATCACGTATTGGGGCGAAATCAGCACATTCCAGAAGAATGTGTTGTACTGAAAGTTGTGTATAACATGGAATACATTGAGGTGCTTCCTCACCTTTCAGTAAGTATGCATGAGTTAACCATGTGTGTCCAATGCGTAAACGAGCAAGAACAATTTCTTCTCGGCGAATGGATCGTAAAGCTTGCAGCCACTCACCAAGTACTGGCTTGATTGAGTGGAGTTTATTATTCACTTGCTCATTCCAATCACTTTGCCAATCATCGTATAGTAAAACGTTTATTAAAGGTTTAAAATCAAAATGAGGTATTTTAAATGGCAAGATATCTTGTGAAAGAGCAGATTTTGCTGCCAAGTCAGCTTGTTCATTACCGCGAATACCCATATGACTGGGGATCCAGCAAAATACTACATTCGCTGTAGCACATATATATGATAGTTTGGAGAGGAGATTAACAACAAGAGGATTTTTAATTTTCTCATTCTGAAGTGCCTGCATAGCAGACAATGAGTCGGTAAATATAATGTACCGCCAATAACCTTCTGATTTAATAAAGTCCAAAGCTAAATCTATTGCCTTTAACTCGGCGGAAAAAATAGAAGAATTATCTGGTAGTCGAAATGTTATAACATCGCCATCAGGAACTGCGGCAGCAGCTGCCCTTTTGCCATCCTTAGAACCATCCGTATAAATACGCTCAAAGTTATAATATGTATTTTTAATTTCAATATACTTGGATTTAAAAACAATAGGATCTGTGCAAGCCTTTTTATCGGTCGCAAGATCATAAATGAAGGATGGACTATCTAGAGTCTAAGGTGGAGAATCTGAAATCTCCTGCCTCGCGATGTCCTCAAGATCAACATCAAGCCTTGCGACGTCTGGACCGTAACGGATACCAAAAGGCGGTATTACCCGTTCCTTCTTTAAAAATAATTCCTTGTATAAAGGGTTGAAAACAACTCTATGAGTGGGATTTGAAGGATTAGACTTAAGTTTTAAAAAATACTACATAGCTAGTTTTTTTCGGCGTAAATTTAACGATGGTTCATTGGCTTCTACGTAGAGACTTTTGACAGGCGATGTTCGAAAAGCGCCCAAGGCTAGCCGTAACCCCTGATGGTGAATTGTATCAGGTGTTGCAATGTATGACTTTCGTGCTGAGCCATAAACAATACATGCGTAGTCTAATTTAGATCGTATTAATGACCTGTAAAGTCTTAAGAGGACTTTACGGTCAGCACCCCAATCCATGTGGGAAACAACGCGTAAAAGATTTAATGCTTTCTGGCATTTATTTCTAAGATATTTAATATGAAGAACAAAAGTCATTTTCGGATCGAATAATAGACCAAGGAATTTAAATTCAGACACAACGTCAATACGAGTGCCATCTAGTGTTAAATCAGGATCTAGGTGGTGTTTACGAAGTTGACAAAAGTGCATACATTTGGTCTTGCTTTTAGAGAATTTAAAGCCATTTTCGTTTGACCATTTTTGCAAATTATTCAAAACTTGTTGCAATTGTCTTTCAATTGTATGCATATGTTTTGATCTGTAGCAAATACAGAAATCATCAACATATAGAAAACATTCAACTCCAGGGTTAACAGATTTGATAATGTTATTAATCTTCACACTAAAAAGTGTTACAGAAAGAATGCATCCCTGGGGAACACCCATTTCCTGTTCATGTGGATCAGACAAAGTATCACCAACACGAACTTTGAACTGACGTTCATTTAAAAAAGCAGAAATGAAATAAGCAAGGCGACCTCTTATGCCAAAATCATAGAGGTCATTCATAATACCATATTTCCAGGTAGTGTCATATGCACTTTCTAAGTCAAAGAAGACGGAGACAACGTGCTCCTTTTTAATGAATGCTTCTCTGATAAAAGTTTCAAAACGGATCAAATGATCCACTGTACTTCTATGTTTACGAAAACCAGACTGGAAAGTAGTAATAAGTTTGTTCTTTTCGAGAAACCAAACAAGTCTGTCGTTCACCATTCTTTCCATGGTTTTACATATACAGCTAGTTAAGGCTATAGGACGATAATTCCCAGGATTAGTTGTATCTTTACCAGGCTTGGGAATTGGAATAACGATGGCCTCTTTCCAAGATCTCGGAAGATTTCCCGTTCGCCAAACCTGATTATAGACGTCAAGTAAACAAGAAAGGGACCGGAAAGGTAAATGTTTAATCAGTTGATAATGTATATCATCTGAACCCGCAGCGGTATCATGGCACTTCTTGAGAGCCGACTTTAATTCTTTTAACGTAAAAGCTTTATTGTAGGCCTCTTCATTTTTCGATTTAAAGTTAATTTTCCGTTTCTCCTTTTGCTTTTGAAATTTTTGAAACTTTGGAGAATAGTTTGAAGAGGACGACTTTTGTGCAAAGGAATCTGCCAACGTGTTGGCAATATCCTTCTTTGAGGTGGTGATACCGTCTGAGGTGCTCAGATGATTCACACTAAGCGAACTGCTCTTTCCTTTTATTTTCCTTATCATGTCCCATGTCTTTTTGACAGATGATCTAGAATTTAATCTAGATACATACTGTCTCCAAGACGCACGTTTACTGTGCTTAATTGTTTTACGAGCTTTTGCTCTAGCTATTTTAAAGTATACATGATTTTGATGGGTTGGCCTCAGGTTAAACTGCCTTAGAGCCGATTTGCGTGTTCCTATAGCCTTTTTGCAATCTTCATCAAACCAAGGTTTGCGAGGGTGCTTTGGATTTGTCGAAGTTTGGGGAATTGCCTCTTTAGCAGCCTGATACATTAAAGAAGTAAATAGTTGTGTAGGATCATCACATTCCAAGAAAGCATCCGGATTAATGGAATGTTCACATCGCATCTGGAATAAATTCCAGTTCGCTTTGTGGAGCTTCCATCGTCTCGGACGCCCCAGGACAGATGGCCCAGTTTCAGTGATAATTATAGGGAAATGATCACTTCCATGAAGGTCGTCTTCCACCTTCCACTTAAAGTCAACAAATATATCAGGACTACAAATAGAAAGATCAAGAGATGAGTAAGAACCAGTAGCAGGATGCAGATATGTGTGAGATTTATAATTCAAAATACAAAGGTCATGTTTAAAAATAAAATCTTCTAATAGTTGGCCTTTTTTATTGGTGTCTCTACATCCCCACAACGTATTGTGTGAATTGAAGTCACCAACTATCATAAAAGGTGTTGGAAGCTGATTGACAAGTTCAACGAGCTTGTCTGTATCAAGTGGCTGACTTGGCGGAAGATACAAAGAGCATAAGGTAATTGTTTTGCTCAATGAAATTCTTACCGCAGTTGCCTGCAGAGTTGTAGTAAGTGAGACTAAGCTATGGGGAACAGAGTTGTTAACAACTATTGCTACCCCACCACAAGCTCGAGCATTTGCATCAGATGTTTTATGATAACATGAATGATATTTAAGAGAAAGACTATCATTATCTTTTAAAAATGTTTCTTGTAAGCATATAGCTACTGGTTTATTTTCATTAACTAGAAGAGACAATTCCTCAAAATTGGCTTTAAAGCCACGACAGTTCCACTGGATTATGGAATTCATTTCGGAAGTCCTTTGAATACAGGTTCACATATTTTGATTTCAGCTACCGAAGTCTGCCAGGAATCAATATTATGATTCCAGTCATCTTTCAGATCCGACCATGGACTAGGAGACTCAGTTTCCTGTGTCTCCATGTCATCCAATTTTTCATAACGGTTTTTAATTTTAGTTGTAGAGTCACTTGTATTATCTAATTGAACTTTAATTTTTCTAGATCTTTGTTTCTCAAAGCCTTCAGCATCGGGCTTTGAGATTGATTTCGACCTAGGTTTGTTTTGTTGGTTTGGTTTAAGTGAAATAATTGAAGTTTTATTGGTATCAGGTGATTTACTTGTATGTTTTGAAATGTCTTTAACGGTAGAAGATTTATTTATTTTTGAAGAAGTTTCATTTTGTTTTGAAGGTTTTGAAGAAGGTATATTTTGTTTTAAATTAGAATCATTTTGTTTTGAAGAAGATTCATTTTGTTTTGAAGAAGAATCATTCTGTTTTGAACATGATTCATTTTGTTTTGAACATGATTCATTTTGTTTTTAAGAAGATTCATTTTGTTTGGAAGAGGTGGCTTTTTTAGTTGATGGTAACGATGAATGTGAAGAAGTAGAGGGCTGTTCATCTGACATAATTGCTTTTAATTGCAGACTGATGTCAGGAAATTTTTCAGATAAAACCTTCAAAAGGAGTTGGCATGTTGTACATTCCTTTGACTGTGGCGGTGGTCTGTTAACAGGAGTGACAGTTGGTCTTGTTTTATTGGCAAAACTGCTGTCTCCTTGAAAACTCGCTTGAGTGTTTTGCCGCTGAGCAACAATCCTCTTGGCCTCCACAAAACTAACATTCTGCTTATACTTTACACTAAGAATGTCTTTCTGTGTAAGCCAAAAGGAACATTCCTTTGAACTTGTAGCGTGATTAAGACCACAATTTGCACATTTGACCGAATTGGTACAGGCAGAGATTTGATGATCGGCACCAGCAAGAGAACATTTACCACATACTGGAATGCCGTTACATTTATCTTCATGATGTCCAAACTTTTGGCAACGATAACAGCGCAAGGGATTGGGTACGTAGCAATCAACCTTGACTATTTGGTAGCCAATCTTAGTCTCTTTTGGCACAATTGGATGATTAAAAGTTAAAATGTAAGTGTTGGAAGGTTTCCCAACACCATCTCTGAAATATTGCATTCTTTTGACATCTGTAACACATTGACTTTTTAAATTTTCAATTATTTCATCAGTTTCGCAATTTTCAAGATCCCTGCATCTTATGACACCCTTTGATGAATTCAAAAAAGGATGAGCAGATATTTTGACAGGGACCTTAAAAAATACGTCTTGTTTCAAAAGATTAATAGATTGCTGTTTAGTGGATATTTCAACAAGTAGAGAACCGTCTTTTAAACTTTTTACTGATGTAGGTGTACCAATAACACTTGAAAGTTGCTTCTCAATTACGAAAGGAGAGAGCTTTGTTATGATTTTATTTTCTTCTGTCGATTTGATTAATAAGAATCTAGGAAAAGTAGAACTTGACCGATGATTTTCATCACCGGAATCTGAATCATCAGATCGGTAACGCTTGGCGTTTCTTTGGTTGGCCATGTTAAGTTTTGATAGTTTCATCGGTGGTGTCCTTCACCCGCCACGGAGCCCAACAAGGGGACATATTCCGGGGATATCCATCTCGGTCTACGCCAAAGCTACACCACCGACATACTCGTCTAGAACAGACTAAATTGAGCAACTGATATTTAATGTGGTATCCGACCAAGCATGGACTACCATAAGAAAGTGAACGATCGTCAATCAAACATCTATTTTAACCGATTGACCCTGAAGCCACTGTCTTCTGATACACCTTGTCTCAAATGTAAAAGGGTACACATATTTATGAAATAACATATTTCGTAAAAAGTTAATATAACGAAAAAGAAAATGTAACTAAATAAAGGGTATCAGGGCTAAACGTGACCAGCCGATTGATCAGGGCGGGCCTTCCTGACCTCCCGTTTAACCCAACTCAAGGCCAAAGCAGTGTATTGAAGAATCGGAGTTTAAAATTGCCATACTCCGACCCTACTCAACTACCAGGATCCCATCATCAGACGACACGGGTTGCAGCTCACGGCAAACGAGCAGGCACAGTGGTGGATTTCTAACACTCTGTAGTGCGACAGCTGGGCTATTTATAACCCCCCGCCCAGCTGGGGGGACAAGAAAAAGTAACAAAGGGCAATAACTCTGTGTTTAGGTAAAATATAGTTATGGTTCCTGTACACTGCACTTCCTCTTAATGTGTTGTATCATCCTATGAAGTTTTATTAAATTCCAACAATTAGTTTTAAAGTTATGCTCCGGACAAGGAAAATCGCAACGGACCAACCGACCGACCGACCGACCGACCGACCAACCGACCGACCGACCGACCGACCGACCGACCGACCAACCACAGGGTGACTCCAATATACCCCCTCTAAACTTCGTTTATCGGGGGTATAATTACTAGAGTACTACTTGTCATTTATCCTGACACTAGCCAGTCGGTACTTAACCCTTACCGCGAGCGATGGCAGTCATTACTACTATATTTAAAGTATTTTGTATGACCCGGCCGGGGAACAAACCCTCGATCTCCCGCACCCGCGGCGGTCGCTCTACCACTACACAACCGAGTCGGTATCTTTGAAATATATTGCAAACATATACCACATAAGGAAATATTAATAAGACATTTTACCCTTTACATCTCAATCTCGGATGTTGACACATCGACAGCAGAGGCATTGTTTAAAACATTGTGGAAAAAGAAGCTGTTTATATTAAGCACTTTATTTAATAATTGTACTTTCATTGATTGAGAGGTAAATTATTTTACCCATATGTCTTTAAGAGGCGTCTGATGCAGGTCTGGTGTATATTGGAATTGGTTAAAGATGTATCACTATAAACAAAGGAGTCAGGGTTTGATTATTTTATATTGCATGTTGTTTTCAATCAAAATATGGGGGATTGTATGCAAAGTGTTGAGTCAATAAGCAAATGATGACCATAACTCCTACCTTGACCCATTTTCCAGAAGGCATTAATAAGGTTGGAATATGCATATAAAACATTAATATCAAATGTTCAATATGAAGCTTGTTTTTCAAATGTACAGTATTCCTTCTTTTAAAATCAACTGTGCAAATAAACCAAAAAGATTGTGTATCTCTGACATTTAAAACTGTTCAGCCTTGACCGCATACACGTACAACAAATCTGCAGCTGACGACTTTAAACACATCCTGACAATTTTTATATGCAATACTTTAAACGGTTTTAAAGCAGAAATACTTTCATCTCATCGGATATGACTCCAGTCTCAACATAGGCCACAGTAGGTGTGAATTATAAACTAGAATTGTAGTCCCAATTCATTCAATCCCACCACCTCCCCTTTATTTGATGATTGACCCTTTTCTACATATAGCAAATATGTTGCAGACGACATTAAAAAAACAGCTGGTTAAAAATAAGAAATTGTCTATAAATGAAAGTTTAATAATCGAATAGAGTTGAAAACATTGTGCCAAAATGGTGCCCGCTACAGATGCATCTGCATAAGAGAAAGGCGTGGTATGGTGGGGGATTGGTGCAACAAGACCCTTTCACACCTTACGCGGTGCACATGTTCTGGTACAGAGAGTCACAGGTATATCAATAGTGCGATATATTATACAGACCATCCTTGTGTTTAATCGCGTATCACGACGCCTGTATTGACAGGGATACACATCGGATTCACTTCTCGGTGGTATTTACGTATCTGCCTGGGTGAGCTTTACACCTTATGCGGTGCATATATTCTAATTCAGAGAGGTACATGTATTTATATTAAGCGAAACATTACACACACGATCCTTATGTTTTAGCCCTTATAACGTCGTTTGTATTGACATTAATACACATTGGAATATATTCTACATCGTTTATCCGTCTGTTTGTCCCTTAGTATGTCTGTCTGGGAGACCTTTACACCTTACGCGAATTACATCTGCTGGTACATAGAGTAACAAGTATTTCAATACGGTGATACATTAATACAGTTTTTAATGTATTTCACCATATAAGCATTGGAAATCTCTGACAATGATTTGCAGTGATTTTGTGTGAGTTTACGCCATTTTCCAATTTTTTTCTCAACATGATATATCGCAGCGATAGTTCACTTATTTATGATCCCTTTACTGGTAAATAATGTTGACACGAGCATTGCCAAAGGGGACTTAACCTTGACTGTTTCAACGTATCACCTGTTTAAACCAATCATATAACTAAAATTATTTAAACGTTTCAAAGTTTTTTTGGAAACAATACGCATTATCCTCTCTTATTTGCATACGATCCACGTCATGTGAGCTATCCGATTTTAATACACCTTAACATTTAGTCTGACAACCACTATACTATTATGTCGATTATCCTTATCGGTTATATCACAGCAGTTAGCTGACCTACGCATGAGTTTCATTAATTGTTGTCAACCACTACTCCAGTATGACAACAATCTTGTACAGTTTTATTACGCTTGCTAGCTGACCTACCCAAGTGTTTTATTGCTTTACGTCAACCCTTACTTGAGTATGACGAGTATCATGGTCAGTAATATCACGGCGGCTAGCAGACCAACCTATGTGTTTTATGACTTTCTGTTAATTTCTACTCGCGTATGACGAGAATCATGGTCCTTTATATCACACCGGATATCTGACCAACCCATGTGTGTTATGACTTTCTGTTAACTACTACTCGAGAATGACAAGTATTTTGCTTAGTTATATCACGGCGGCAAGTTGACCTCCCAATGTGTTTTACGACTTTCTGTTAACCACTACTGAAGTTTGACGAGATCTGCCCCCTGCCGGTGGGGGTTAGAATACGTCGGCTGTCCGTCCTACAAGGGGTAGAAGTCCCCTAATGGACCCGGCTGTTTGCCGTGGGTGGATACTCGTAAGCAGGAAACGAGGATCCTGGCAGTTGAGGGAAGCGCAGGGATCTCCGGCTTTCCAACACACTGCTTTGGCCTCTGCTTCGGTGTAAACGGGAGCCTAGATGGGCCCGGTCTAGTACAAACGGCTGGTCATATATAAGATTTAGGCACACTTTTTCTTTTCTTACAAATACATGTATGTTAACTGTAATGGTGTTAAAATGTCATACATATCTGTGCATGTATCTACGTATAAGTTTTGTTCTTTTTCACTTGAAAATATTCCATTCGATCGTTTCTTTCATTTTATATACACCAACTTTATATTATATGTGTCATATTTAATTTGCATAAAGTTTACAAGTTATTGTGCCTCGTCTTTTATAGGCTAATGGGCTAATTGGGTAGCGCGGATGTTTTGGTCGGGACACTGACTTGCATGGCGAATCCCCGATCTTGGGGACACATCCATGTTCTTCCTTGTCGCGCTAACTTATTCGCGGTATCTAAGTATACCATCTGTGTACCCCTGACACGAGGAGCTGGATTTCCGCTCCATATATCGTGTTCCCTTGTTGGACTCCGTGGCGGGTGGGGGCCGCGGTTGACGAAATAAAAAAAACTTAAACATGGATCCTCAAACCAAAAAACGCACACGTACTCAAATGGACTCGGACTCCGATATCGACAAACCTAATGGCAACGCTTCAAATCCTCATTTCCCCGCTTTCTATTGATAGAATCAAATTTACCTGAACAGCCTTTATCTACCCTTTCACCTTTCGTTATCCAGAAATGCCTTCTTTCTCTTGCTGGTTCACCAAAGTCTGTCAAAAAATTAAAATCAGGTGCTCTCCTCATTGAAGTTGAGAAGAAAGCACATGCCGACAATCTTTTACAATTAAAAACCTTTTTCAATATCTCTGCGAAATGCTCCGCCCATAATACTCTCAATACTTCAAAAGGAATTATAAGATGCCCAGATCTTGCAGGGGTTTCTGAGGAGGAAATTACTTCTGAGCTGGCCGACTAACTGGTCGTCCATGTCAGAAGGATGACTTCCAACAGGGACAGTGTCAAGATACCAACAAACACCTTGGTGCTAACATTAAATACAGCTATTTTGCCAAGATCCCTTAAAGTTGGATACGTGAATGTCCCTGTTGACTTATACATCCCTAACCCATTGCAATGTTACACTTGTTATAAGTATGGCCATCATGAATCGAAATGCCGAAAAACTACAGAATAAAAGGTTTGCCGTCGATGCACTGCATTATGTTCAGAACATGATGCAGATGTAAATGAATGTAAAAATACACTTAAATGTTCAAACTGTGGTGGTGAGCATTATTATACCTCCCGCTCCTGCCTTGTGTGGAAACGGGAGAAGGAGATTGTTACCATCAAATGCAAAGAAGGTCTTTCTTTTCCTGAGGCGAAGACAATTTATGAAACCCGATTTAATTTGACCGTTTCATATGCTAATGTCACAAAAAACAACTCTTCTAAGCCCGTGGAAAGAAAAGATGCTATCACCCAGACTGATGTAGCTGTTCAAACCGAACCCATTAAAGTTATTGAAGCTAATACAGTTGCCGAACCTCTTAAAGTTATTGAACAAATTAAAGTTGTCACTGAAAATAAAAAGTATAGCCCCAAAACATCAACTTCTAGCTCAAAACAAACTCAAAAGAGTCCGAGACCAAATAAAAACAAAAGTTCAAGTAAAGTGGTTGCATCGGATCGTATTCCCAAGGGATCCGATGACCAAATAAAAAACCATAACCGCTACCAGTGTCTTGGTGAAGACATGGAAGCAGAAGATACTATTGCAGATAATAATAAGCAAGGTAAAATTATAAGATTACCTTTACAAAATGATTAAATCCATACTTCCTAGTCTGTGTTCTGTCTTACTCATATATACAATGATGATGAGTAACACTATTTTACAATGGAATTGTCGAGGTTTAAATTCTAACTTTGAAGAATTATCCTTACTTATCAATGAAAATAAACCAGTAGCACTTTGTCTTCAGGAAACTTTACTGAAAGATTCTGACAAATTTACACTAAAGTATCACTCTTGTTATCACACAGCCTCTCGGGCTGGTGACCTGCGTGTGGTGGGGTTGCTGTAGTTGTCAACAACTCAGTCCCTCATAAGCTAATAAATCTTGATACAACATTGCAGGCAACTGCTGTTAGAATTTCTATTAACAAAGCAGTGACTTTGTGTTCATTGTATCTCCCACCAAGTATGCCACTAGATATAAATAAAGTAAACAACCATATCTCTCAACTCCCCAAACCCTTCATTTTAATGGGGGATTTCAATTGCCACAATACATTGTGGGGATTTAACGACACCAATAGAAAGGGTCGAAAGTTAGAAGAATTTATTTTTAAACAAGATCTTTGTCTTTTAAATGAAAAATCATATACATACTTGCACCCTGCTACTGGTTCTTACTCATCTCTTGATCTTGCTGTTTGTAGCCCTGATATATTTGTTGATTTCTCATGGAAGGTCTCAGACGACCTTCATGGAAGTGATCATTTCCCTTTAATTATTACTGAAAATGGACGCTCTGTCCAGGAGCGTCCGCGTCGATGGAGGCTTCACAAAGCGAACTGGAATTTATTCCAAATGCGATGTGAGGAATCCATTACTCCGAATGATTTTTTGGATTGTGATAATCCTACACAACTTTTTACTTCATTAATTTATCAGGCAGCTGAAGAAGCAATACCACGAACTTCGACAACTCCAAAGCGCCCTCACAAACCTTGGTTTGATGAGGATTGCAAAAAGGCTATAGGTACACGCAAATCGGCTCTCAGACAATTTGACCTGAGGCCAACCCATGAAAACCATGAAAATTTTAAAATAGCTCGAGCAAAAGCTCGCAAAACTATTAAAAAAAGTAAACGTGCGTCTTGGCGACGGTATGTATCTAGGTTAAATTCTAGATCATCCGTCAAAAAGACATGGGATATGATAAGAAAAATTAATGGCAAGAGTAGCTCGATTGGTGTAAATAACCTGGACACTCCAGACGGTGTCGCTTCTTCAAAGAAGGATATTGCTGATACTTTGGCAGATTCCTTTGCGCAAAAGTCGTCCTCTTCAAACTATTCTCCAAAGTTTCAAAAATTTCAACAACAGAAGGAGAAACAAAAACTAAATTTTAAATCAAAGAATAAAGAGGCCTACAATAATTTTTTAACGTTAAAAGAATTAAAAACAGCTCTGAAAAAGTGCCATGATACCGCTCCGGGTTCAGATGATATACACTATCAATTACTTAAACATTTACCTTTTCGGTCCTTTTCTTGTTTACTTGACGTTTATAATCAGGTTTGGCGAACGGGAAGTCTCCCGGGTTCTTGGAAAGAGGCCATTGTTATTCCAATTCCCAAACCTGGTAAAGATACAACTAATCCTGGTAGTTATCGCCCCATAGCCTTAACCAGCTGCATATGTAAAACCATGGAAAGAATGGTCAACGACAGACTTGTTTGGTTTCTTGAAAAGAACAAACTTATCACAACTGTTCAGTCTGGTTTTCGTAAACATAGAAGCACAATGGATCATTTGATCCGTTTTGAAACTTTTATCCGTGAAGCTTTTATAAAAAAGGAGCATGTAGTCTCCGTCGTCTTTGACTTAGAGAGTGCATATGACACGACTTGGAAGTATGGAATTATGAATGACCTCTATGCTTTCGGCATAAGAGGTCGCCTTGCTTATTTTATTTCTGCATTTTTAACTGACCGTCAGTTCAAAGTTCGTGTTGGTGATACTTTTTCTGAACCACACGAACAGGAAATGGGTGTTCCCCAGGGATGTATTCTTTCTGTTACACTTTTTAGTGTTACAATTAATAACATTATTAAATCTGTTAACCCTGGAGTTGAATGCTTTTTATATGTTGATGATTTCTGTATTTGTTACAGATCAAAAAGTATGCATACAATTGAAAGACCAAAGAAACGAAAATGGTTTTAAGTTTTCTAAAAGCAAGACCAAATGTATGCACTTTTGTCAACTTCGTAAACACCACCTAAATCCAGATTTAACACTAGATGGCACTCGTATTGAAGTTGTGCCTGAATTTAAATTCCTTGGTCTATTGTTTGACCCAAAACTGACATTTATACCTCATATTAAATATCTTAGAAATAAATGCCAGAAAGCATTAAATCTTTTACGCGTTGTATCCCATATGGATTGGGGAGCTGACCGTAAAGTCCTGTTGAGACTTTACAGATCATTAATACGATCTAAATTAGACTACGCATGTATTGTTTATGGCTCGGCACGAAAATCATACATTGCAACACTTGATTCCATTCACCATAAGGGTTTACGGCTAGCTCTTGGCGCTTTTCGAACTTCGCCCGTCAAAAGTCTCTATGTGGAAGCCAATGAACCACCCTTATATTTACGCCGACGAAAGCTAGCTATGCAGTATTTTTTAAAACTTAAGTCTAACTCTTCAAATCCCACTCATAGAGTTGTTTTTAAACCTTTATACAAGGAATTATTTTTAAAGAAGGAACGGGTAATACCGCCTTTTGGTATCCGTTACGGTCCTGAAGTCGCTAAGCTTGATGTTGATCTTGAGGACATCGCGATGCAGGATATTTCAGATTCTCCACCTTGGACTCTAAATAGTCCATCCTTCATTTATGATCTTGCGACCGATAAAAAGGCCTGCACAGATCCTATTGTTTTTAAATCCAAGTATATTGAAATTAAAAATACATATTATAACTTTGAGCGTATTTATACAGATGGTTCTAAGGATGGAAAAAATGCTGCTGCCGCTGCAGTTCATGATGGCGATGTGATAACATTTCGGTTGCCAAATAATGCTTCTATATTTTCTGCCGATGTAAAGGCAATTCATTTGGCTTTGGACCATATTGAATCCGACGGTTATTTTTAATGACTCATTGTCTGCTATGCAGGCACTTCAGAATGACAAAATAGGGAACCCTATTATTGTTAACCTATTTTCTAAGCTATCGCGTATTTGTGCAACAGCACATGTAGTATTTTGCTGGATCCCCGGTCATATGGGCATTCACGGTAACGAACATGCCGACTTGGCAGCCAAGTCTGCTCTTTCACAAGATATTTTACCTTTTAAAATACCTTATTCCGATTTCAAACCTTTAATACATGTTTTACTTTACGATGAGTGGCAAAGTGATTGGAATGAGCAAGTAAATAATAAACTGCACTCGATCAAGTCAGTACTTGGTGAGTGGCTACCAGCTTTTAGATCCTGTCGCCGAGACGAAATTGTCCTTGCTCGTTTACGCATTGGGCACACATGGTTAACTCATGCATACTTACTGAAAGGTGAGGAAGCACCTCAATGTATTCCATGTTTTACACAACTTTCAGTACAGCACATTCTTCTGGAATGCGTTGATTTCGCTCCAATACGTGATAGATTGTTCAAGGCTCAAAGTATGCGTCAGCTCTTTGAGTCTGTCAAACCGGAACTTTTATTTGATATCCCTAGGGAAATTAATATTTTTAATAAGATATGATTATTTCTTAAATCGTGCTTTTGCACATTCATTACTCTTACTGATCCTGTTCCACATTTCCTCAGATATTATTTATCTTTATGTTAAGTATTACATAGTAATGTTGGGCTTGTTTGCCTATATCTTATTGTATATCTATTTTAGGTATCGCATACATCATGTTTGATTATTTCACCATTTACATGAAGTAAATATTAAGCGCCCAAAATGACCTTAGTTGTCGACGGGCCTTAAAACACCATTCATTCATTCATTGACGAGATCTGAGTCATTTATATCATGCCGGTGAGCCGACCTATACTTGTGTTTTATGGGTTTTTGTCAATCACTTTTCGCGCTAACGACTTGTTACGCAGTCTTATACCACCATTTTGTTTGATACAGACGCCATTTTGACATGTTGACTCCTTCTACCGGAGAAGACTGTGAAAAAAGGAGAAATTTATGAATACAGATGATTGCCTAATACGCATAACAGGAGATTTGACAGCATGGTAAATCCGATTGTTACTTTAATCATGTCGGCAAATTTAGTTAACACTGTGTTATATACCTTATTAGTCCATTTGCACAACTGAGGCTACTTCACAATGATCTTAATCGGACACAATGTATGGCGGAGGCGGAATTCGAAATCACAATCTCTGGATCGACATAACTCGACTTTACCAACAACACGGACTCAAATGCAATTTATCCCGAATATTTATCACGAACGGTAAACAGACCCTCTGAGCTGATAGCATAACGATCATTTACGATTAAACTACATGTGTATAGCAAACTATTTCGCCATAGCCGCTATTGGGTCGCTTTTTACAAATACGAACTTGAGTGCTCACATTATGGAAGTTTATGCATACATGTACATGTTCATTGTTTTAAAATGTCTTCTAAAGTCAAATCACAAGATTCAGCTTCATTTTAGATACGTAAAGGTGAGACACACTTTTTTCCGACTTTCCAGTTACTTAAAATAATTGATTCAAGTTAAATTCAGTTTACAACGTTATTTCAGTTATATCACGTCTAGTTCATCTACAGTGGGTTTCATGAATTTCGCGCACATATTCATCTCAAACAATATTTTCCTTTCAGACAACTGACTATCTTCTTACATTCAGCCTATTCAACCCTTAACATGCTACAACAAGTGCATAATTACACAAAACTAAACGACAATCGAACTTACAATTACTTGTACTGTCGATATAGTCTTCAAAATCTAATCCTACTTCACAACTACACTCATGCAACTTTTTAAACAGAACAATCATATCAATGCTGTTGTTCAAAATTATTCAGTAAAACAAATTCAAATTTGGCAGTTTATATTCGAACAAAAGACACTATCGTCCAATATTTAAAAAAGCTGACAGGTATTTACTTCATACTCCAGCTTATAACGCAACGCTTAAAATGATCGATTATCAAAAATGGCGTCGAAAGGTTTACGCGACCCAGGTTGGACGAATAATTTGAGTAATGTTCCC
Source organism: Serripes groenlandicus (assembly GCA_031761405.1). Taxonomy (NCBI): domain Eukaryota; kingdom Metazoa; phylum Mollusca; class Bivalvia; order Cardiida; family Cardiidae; genus Serripes; species Serripes groenlandicus. The sequence goes on from JASEVX010000021.1 coordinate 2,174,539, forward strand.
GATATTTCTATGAGCGATGTTGTTTTAATAATTTAGAAACATTCCAAAGTTCTTGTGAAACATCTTGATAAAGGTTACACATTTTTCCACGGATCGTACGTTCATAACATTGAAGGTAAGTTGAAAGTTCAAAGTTCAGATGCATGCAACCGTGTCGCGATGGTTAAAAATAGACGTGTAGTCAGTGGTAAAATTGTGTTCACATTGTAACAAGTATGGACAGAGACACATAACGTGTGTGTATATTCCCCTGGTATGTACTAGCCTTCCTGTGAAATGTAAGTTTTAGCAAGTTTTTGTTTCGGTTACACTGCCATTATTAAAATGGACTAAAATGAAAATAATGCTTCAGTCACGTTTTAACTCCGACTGAAGCTATCGGACTTCACGCAATCTTTTGAAACATGTAAGTCCGAAAGCTCCCTTTTTCATAATTTTCCTTCTTTGTTCAACCAATTATTGCATGAAAATTAGTCATTCCGAATAAAAAAATGGCAGTCATGACTGACGACTCTCGCAAAGACTGAGCTGTTAACATTAAGATGTTATTGTTTATAAATTACAGTACAGAACACTTACACGGCAATGTACGTTGATCAAAATTAAAACTTGTTTACATCTTTCCTTCAGTAAAAGTGCATGCTCGAGGGTGTCTCGTCAGAGGAAAATGCTACAAATCTATGAAGAAGAACGAAGCCCCATGGTCTCTACATGTAAGTTACATTTAGAATTGGTCCGATCCCCAGTCGCGGCACTACGGTTATGGTGGAGTCTCTTGTGCAAGGCACATTTCCTAGACTAGTACTGGTTTGTTTACCCAGGGATCATGAATAAGTGAACTGTCGCCGTGATATAACTGAAATAATGTTGAAAGTGGCGTAAAACTCAAATAAAACAAACAAATACATTTATAATTTGTAATACACAATAAGTAAATATAGTATTTTTCATAAACAAATATACAGTTAAACTTGTGTTAGCAGTCATCCTAGTTAAGCATTAAGTAACTAACTTGTATTAACCCTTTCCCTCATATAGACGCTTTCTGACGCCTCTGCAGCAGACGGCTTTTTAAAAACATAGTGACAAAAGAAGAAATTGCACAAAACGTGCAATTTCTCCTTTTGCCACAATGTTTTCCACTTTTTGTCATAGGTGAACCATTCAATTATGGCGATTTTCTATGTTTTGACAAAATACATTCAAAGTCGTCTGCTGCAGAATTGTCGTATGAGGGAAAGGGTTAAACAGCCACTTGAAGATCAACAAAAACATCATATTCCTATTTATTTGACTTGTATCAAGCAGCCACCTGTGTTAAGCAGCCATCATTTTACTCTCCCCTGGGTGGCTGCCTAAGACAGGTTTGACTGTATATGCACTATATTACCTGTGACTGACATTCTAGACTCTAGATTGGAATACATAAAGTTCTTGATTAGAATGATTTAATTTGATTATTTCTAACAGGGATGTAGATTCAGACATCCCAATAGCTGTGTCTTTTAAACCAGTCGTTGTTCAAAATACAAAGAAACACCAGTTGTTCATTGTATCTCTAACTTTAGTTGAAATGTTAAGCTTTCAGAATATGTATGTTTTGTTTATGTGCCAAATGTGATTTCAAAGTTTTATTTGCTACAAAATGTGAACATTTGGACAATTTTATTTCTATAAGTGATATTTTAACCAGATAACAGGTGTACAAGTGGAGTTGCCTATCCCTCTTATTTACGTCCCTGTTTCTAATGACTAATTGACTAAGTATAAATGAGGTTATGTTGTTGTTTTATGGAATAAGTTAAAGTTAAACACTATTTACTTTACATCAAGTGTACAGTAAGCTGATGTTTATTCTACATTGAATGTACAGAAAGCTGCTATTAGGCTAAATTAAGCTTATAGTTGATGGGATGATCAATCCTATGTTCGAACAAATATCCATGACTGTTTTAGGATCAGTGGTAATGACATTGAATTCCTATCTATTTTGGTATTTGAACCTGCAACTTCTGGATGAGATGTTTGCCTCTACACCACAGAGTATTTTCCTAATAGTCCATAAAAATGGTGTTTATTTTCAGCAGATATCATTCCTCAGTAAAAAGGACATTGAGAGCCAGTCATGTGGATGCACAGCAGGGAAAGGTGCATGTGCACATGTTGAAGCTCTAGTATACCAGCTTGCCCACTACAAGACGCTGAAACTTAAAGCAGTTCCAGATCTTGTGTCTAAAACATCATGTCCACAGCAATGGCAAGTACCACCACGAACACATGGTATAGTTCCAAGGTCACTGACCGATGTAACGTTTGTTAAACCTAAAGCTGCCAGGAATATGCAGTCAGAACAATGTGTGTGTAGTACACTGTACAATACTATTAATACAGGTTTCCCAGCTGTTGACTTCTTGACTGGTTTGCAACATGCATGTGTATTACCCTTACAAAACAACCTCCAGTTCATGCAAGCGTTTCCTGATGACTTAGGAACTATAAGTACCAAGATAACCGCGTTCGGTAGGGTATTTACTGGAAGTAGTCTGGCTCATCAGCTACCAGAACCCAAGTCTGATGGAACTATTATTCGAGTTCATGATGGAATAATATTGCCTACTCTGCCTATGTCTACCCATGACCTGACATGTTCGTATCATGTAGTATTGAGTGAAAGTGAAAAACAGTTCATGGATGGAATGAATGTTTCCCAGTCTGAAGCAGAGGAAATTGAGGAAATTACCAGAAAACAAAGTGATTGCCCTGAGTGGCATAAACTGAGGCAAAAAAGACTGACATCATCCAAATTCAAGGATATAGTGATACGTAAAAGGGACTTTGAGACATTAACTGATCGGTTAACATCACCAAGAAACATTCAAACTCATGCTATGAAACATGGTATTGAGAATGAAGGGAATGCTGTCTTGGAATACAGCACACACACAAATATGAATGTAAAAACATGCGGCTTTTTAGTTAATCCAGCAGCCCCCTTTCTTGGAAGTTCCCCAGACCGGATTGTGTATGATCCAAATGAGATCAGTTCATTCGGTGTGCTGGAAGTTAAATGTCCACTTACGGACAGCTACAAAGACTCCCAGTGCCTTGAGTTAGTGGCCTGACCTGGGGTGATTTTTGTGTATGGACTCAGCATGACATGCATATTGAAAGGATATACTTTGACAATGATTTATGGTTAACACCATTTCAAAAATTAAGCATGTTTTACTTTGACCACTTGTCAAACCTTTGCGTGCATAGCCTTTTCTCAGATACTGTGTATGCTGTTGCTTTGAAACTTCACACACTTATTTAGAGTCAGTATATGACCCTGTATGTCAAGTCTCATAACTCTGGAATGGATTTTGACTGAATTGTGCCCCTTTTTGGACTCAGAATTTTTGTCAAACCTTTGCGTGCAAGGCCTTTTCTCAGACACTGTGTAAGCTGTTGCTTTGAAACTTCACACACTTATTCGATCAGAATTTTATCTAAATGATATCTAGGCCAAGTTCGAATATGGGTCATGCCGGGTTAAAAGCTAGGTCTCTAGGTCAAATTGAAGGAAAATCTTGTTAACTCTGTAGAAGACACATTTTTTGATACAGCAGCTTGACATTTGATGAGAATGTTTATCTAAATAATATCTAAACCAAGTTTAAATATGGGTCATGTAGGGTTTTGTTAACACTTTGGATGCCGCATTTTTGCTTCAGCAGCTTGACATTTGGTCAGAATGTTTGTCTGAATTATATCTAGGTCAAGTTCTAATATGGGTCATATTGGGTCAGAAACAAGGTCAATAAAGGAAACTATTGTTCAAATGGTATTAATTGTATAATTATGAAGTTTTAAATCAACCATTAGAAGAGTATGAGAGCCATACTACTCACCATGGCGTCGGCGTCACACTTACACCTTGGTTAAGCTTTATTCATTAATATGCTAGAGGTAAAGTTTATGGCAAAGTATTTCACCATCATCTTTACGTCATGAGTCCTTAATTGACCCTTTATAACACCCAAGAAAATATGCTGTTTATGAAAAGAATCACAAATACATCAAATATTTAACCTTTTCCCACATATAGACGCTTTCTGAAGGCTTTTGAATACAATGAGCAATTTTATCTTTTGCTACAATGTTTTCAACTTTATCCATTGAATAAACTTTTATTGTCCATGCTTTTGTCTAAATGTTTCAAAATTGTCTGCTACACATTTATTTTATGTGGGGAAGGGTGAAATACAGTCAATGTCTAAAACAAAGGTCCACGGAACAAGGTCAGCAGGCAACATACTGTCAAAAGCTGTAATGAAAAGCCAGAAATTCGCAATTTTGCAATATCCTGAGTTTCCTCCACCTCTTCCCTTCTGAACTGGTCATGTTTTGTCAAAAATGGGGGAATGTTCAGTTTTGCACCACGCTGTGCAACCATGTCATTAAGTAAGAACCCCTTATCCGCCATAACACTGTCACCAGGTTCAAGAAGGGAAATGATCCCAGACTGTTGTGTGATGCTCTTGTCAGATATTGATCCTGCATAGAGTGATGACAGAAATGTTACACAACCAGCTGGTGAAATTGCAATAAGGCACTTGTATGTTGTTGTTCATTTATAGTGAGAGTAGAACTCCGAGTTCAAGCTCAGGGATGAAGGGGTTTGTGTTTTTATTTCAGTACAGTCTAGAATCACACGAGTTGTCGGGTATAGATCTGTAAAACATTCAGGCATATATTTATCAACCTTTTCACGAGAAGGCCAAATTGGAATAGAACCCAATTGGAAGTACATGAAGTTTGCCCATGTTATAATGATTCGACTAACAGTTGAGTGTGAAACATTAAACCGGCAGCCTAAATCTTGGTGAAACAGTCCGAGTCGGATCTTCACCAGAAACATAAAAAACTGGTCAACTAGTGGAAGAGATTCTGATCGAAATGAGAGGTCAGTGTTTATCTGTGCAGAATATCCTGCCCTGATGCGCTGCACCTGAGACCACCTTGTCATTTTCTCAGCTGAGGGTTTAAGTAGCTGGAACAGGTTCATTACTAGGCTGTAGGAATTGAAGCCTGTGTAAAATAGAAGTTGTTTAGGGTCTGTGCTGAACCGATGCAACCCAAATCTACTCACATATAGTTTGTCAACTAACAGCTCAAGGTGGTAAATGTGCTTTGATGCTTCAGCTAGCTTTTCTTCGCCATTCAATTGTACTTCTGCGCCTAAGTAATCATGGAACTGAGGCTGGGGAGTAGTTGTAATTTCGGCGCAGTCCATATCTGTAGATTCGTCTTCTATGTCACTGTAGATGATACAAAAAACATTTTAGGAAAACAAACACAATTTAAAGCAAATATCCCAACAAAAATTCATTTTAACCCTTCCCAACATGTATACAACAAATCTGCTGAAAACATCCACACAAAAAAATAAAAAATCTCTATGAATGAAAGTGTTATCATAATATTAAGTTGAAAACATTGTGACAAAAAACAAATGCTCATCAAAATTGTTTACCTCATATTCAATCTCTTCCGTTTATGAGGATTCAGTTGTTTCCTGGATGGTATTTCACTTTTCCATTCGAACAAAGATGGACATGCCTGCTGTGTTAGACATTTGATACCTGTTAGCGTCCTCTTGAAGTCACTAGGTATGACGTGTGCTGAGCAGACCTTTGTGTGGGGTTTTACCTAATATAAGATAAGATTTATAAAGATCATGATGTAATAGAACATAAGTCAATAACTATCTTAAGACTGCATACATGTTACCAAAGGAAAGCGAAGAAGCTTATCAGAATTACTAGACTCGTTTTAGTTCATGTAGGATATGAATTAGAAGAATTAGAAAGAAAAGAGAAATTAAAAGAAAAAAGATTGCCTCAACCGGGATTCGATCTTGGAACCGTATGTCTGACATTCCCAATATGTATCCATTACGCTACCAACACTTCACGTTGAATCGTTCAAACTAGCTATCTATAGAAATATTGATTTTTTTTTTATGAAAAAGGGAAGTAACTTCATAAGAAAGATAACTTGTTGTTGCTATGATATTGTAAACAAATCACTGTCATAAAATTATCAAATAAATAACTTGAGAAAAAAAGACGTTTTTGCAGAAAATATTGCTTAAATATATATCAACTAATATAAACAATATGTTAATCCTTTTCCCCTTGACGTCTTTTAAACCAAATATAAGAAGTTATCACCTTAATGATACGAAAGTAGTAAAATGAAAATTAGTTAAAAGTGCTGAGTTGACATGGATTCATTTTAATCTGCAAAAGAGTAAATACCTGAAAAAGTGGGCCCTCGTCTCGCTTAATTTTAAGCAGCCATGTCTTCTTTCTGTATGGATCACTCGGTATATTATGGAATGATATAGACTTATGATACCGCGAATCATTTGAACATTTTGGTACGCAACAGTGGTATGCAGCCATCTCGCACTTGTTTGCATTAAGAGCCTCGTTTTCAATCCAAGATGCCGACGCGTGAGATCGGACTATACACCTTGCAGTTTGATTTGTAAGGTTGTTTGTGTGTCTTTATTGTAGCTACATAAGGGCTTTAAATAATGCTTATGTTATGACGAATACCTATGTGATAATAATGTGTGTCTACCATTCAATCTTACGATTGGTTCTCTGGAGTGTGGGGTTAGTTTAGTAGGGTGGTCTGTCCCATAGATATTCAATAGTTATGTGTTTGTATAGGGGGGATATATATACTGCTTTGCTATAGAGCTAGCTCTATAGCAAGGCAGTATAAGTATCCCCTTATACAAACACATAACTAAATATTTGCTATCTATGGGACAGACCACTATACTACGTAAGCATTACGACTGACTCACCGGTGTTAGCAGACATTAACCAGTAGTACAGATTACATATTAAGGATCATCGTGATATAACTGAAAAATGATTGAATGCGATGTAAAAACCAAACAAGCAAGCACAAGTTAAGGTTTTGTCTGTTGCTATCCCTAACATATTGCTATCTTTTCACTTATTCAGTCATTATTTAAGTATTTGGGTGAAGTGACTATAGACCATAAGAAGGTTGTCTAATCTAAATCGCCAAAACATAGTTTAAATCTAAGCACTGCAGTGCTGACGGCCTGGGGGCTGCTGGAAGGTTGGAGAAGTAGGGGAAATATGAAAGGAAATAACAATTGCAGCTTATGTTTATGTATTTATTGTCAAGAAGTTGAAAGATCATGTCAAAAATAGTAAATTTTATTAAACTGCCAATTTAAAAACAGAAGGACCTTGTTGGCACTTTATCGCTCACCTGAGTGCAAGAGCTCACAAGTATACACATTTAAGACATGAAAAATCAAAGGGAAATTTTACAGCAGGTTTAGGCAGACTATTTTGAAGTTTCTGCATTATTATGTTGAGAAAATGTCAATGTTAAATCACATTCCATCAGGTTGAAATAGTTCTCTAAACCATGTACTAGACTGGGAGAAAGTGTTTGAAATATGCAATACTCATCAAGACAATTATTCTGACAAAGATTCAAAATGCAACATCCAGTGTGTTATCAAGATTTTTCTTCATTTGGCCTAGTGACCTATTTTTGTTTACCCGATATGACCCTTATTCGAACATGGACTAGATATCATTAAGATAAACATTCTGACCAAATTTTAAAAAACGTGGCCTCTACAGTGTTGACAAGATTTTCCTTCAATTTGGCCTAGTGAACTAGTTTTTTAACAGACATGACCAATATTCAAACTTGGCCTACATATCATCAAGACAAACATTCTGAAACAGTTTCAACATGCTCAAGTTAAAAATGCAGCCTCCATTATGTTAACAAGATTTCCTTTGGCCTAGTGAACTTGTTTCTGACCCAATATGACCCACATTCGAACTTGACTTAGATATCATTAAGACAAGCATTCTAACGAAAATGCCCTTGATACCTCCACAACACTTGCTGGCACCTGCACAGCACGATTGAGGGAGAGGTTTGCGTTTGTACGCTACCTCTACAACTTAGTTATTGGTACATTGGTGGCTGAAGAGGAGAGGTCTCATTCCCTGTACTGCCACTCTCCCTCTCTTGTGGGTACTGCCCTCTCTTTCTCCTTCAGTCCTCCCTTCTTGTATAGGGCATATTGTAGTACTGTTACTCTGACACTTTTGTGATAAACTTTGTTTTAAATTGCTACCTTCTGTGAAGAGCGCGACTGTAATCTGATTAATGATGCGATGACCCGGCTCTTATAACCTGCGAGACATATTGGATGGTCGGCATGACGCCGCCTTTCACCGGTCAATGTCTGCCCGATGACCGGCCGGGCTCTGAGCGGCACATTTGGTCCGTCGCTCGCCAGATATGTATGATGCCCGACCGGGTCGCGGTGTCGTGGGGTGGGGGGAGTCGGGCACGAGTCCGTTGGTCCCCGCTAAATCCGCCACTACATTTGCCACGCTTTTTCTTTGTTTACCATTAATTTTTCGACGCACGGGCCATACGGCCCCCGGTTAATCCGCCACTGTATATTCCACGTGACTTCTTTCGTGGGATAGGGGGATTCGGGCACGGGCCCTATGGGCCCCCGCTAAATCCGCCACTACATTTGCCACGCTTTTTCTTTGTTTATCATTAATTTTTCGACGCCATACAGCCCCCCGATTAATCCGCACCTGTATATTTTACGTGACTTCTTTTTTTTTTCCGTTCCTCTTCGCGAATGTTAATAATGTTAACAAGCGTCCATATTTGACCTCTAGGCGCATTAATTTCTAAAACATTTCTTAAACTTATATTGGAGTACTCACGCCTTAAGTTTTGCACTGATGTTCCAACAACATTAAAATGATATTTATGGGGGAGATCCTTACCTTTTAAATGCAGTTTTGTTGAATCCATGATGAACTATTTTTCTCGCGCATTTTTTCTCGCGTTGTTTGGTGCTAACAGCAATTGGCAAACTGCCAACTCCGAAACAAATGGTATTACTACTACATTAATTACCTCCCTGGTTGGCCAATGATGATTAGCATTAATAAAGTATAGGAAATAAAATACTTGACAATTATGAAATACAAAGGAATTAGAGTGTGACTATCACATGTTATTGAAAACACAAACTAAATTCAATGGGACGGTTTTATTTAAACTCTTTAAATCGGAAGTGTTAAGCTAAACGGACAGTACGCTATGCTACTATCTATGCGTGTTTGTATCGCCTCCTTTCTGGTTTGGCACGGGAGGTAATAAATACATTGATAAACGATGCATTAATTAACAACGCGGAAGGAATTAGAAGACTTACCAAAAAGGAAGAGTTTTGTCGTAAGTTTATTTTACATATTAAGATGTGAATATGTTATGCACCGATTCACCAAAGCGATTGAAGGTGTAAACAAATGTGCTTATACATCTATAGCGTTTGGTAAATCGGCACATGAGTAAAAATGACATTAACTCAAATATTGCATGATAAAAAGATCGGAGTGCGCAAATGCGTTGGTTGAACTTTTTCTACACTGGCATCTTTGGTAAGCTTTAGTATAGCTCATAATTATGAACAACTGCAATTTCAGTTTTTATTCCAAAAATACAGACAAATGTTTTCATTTTGGAATTCGTTTGCTTTGCTCGTATTAAACGAATGCTCAATTGCCCACAAACACCCGCTCCCACTTACACTTATGTTGTAGTAGATGACTTTAAAAGCACATTGGCACAGTCATGGAAGGTGTTCATAAATGAAATTGTAATTATCAACAAGAGTTGTCGGAGGACAATATAGCTCGCCTATCAGGGCCATCGTCTATCAGGGCCTACTTCAGAACAGTTATAGCATTAGGTAAAGTCACACAGTATCACCTATTGCAAGATAATACACCTTTTCAATACTTCCATGCAAATGTTAACCAAGTCCATACAGGCCTTTTAAATCTGTAAATTGGTTTATATACGATGTATGCCAATAGTGAACATAATACCGAAGACTTACAGTATCAGTATCAGATAAAACCACACACTATTATTTATTGCAAGATATCACAAATTTTCAATACTTGCATGCAAATCTTAACCTGGCAACGCTGATACCAACGCCATACAAGGTCCCCTAATGATCCTGAATAAGTGTGTGAAGTTTCAAAGCAACAGCATACACAGTGTCTGAGAAAAGGCCTTGCACACAAAGGTTTGACCAAAATTCTAAGTCGAAAAAGGGGCACAATTCAGTCAAAATCCATTCCAGAGTTATGGGACTTGACATACAAGGTTCCGTAATGACCCTGAATAAGTGTGTGAAGTTTGAAAGCAACAGCATACACAGTGTCTGAGAAAAGGCCTTGCACGCAAAGGTTTGACCAAATTTCTAAGTCCAAAAAGGGGCACATTTCAGTCAAAATCCATTCCAGAGTTATGGGACTTGACATACAAGGTCCCCTAATGATCCTAAATAAGTGTGTGAAGTTTCAAAGCAACAGCATACACAGTGTCTGAGAAAAGGCCTTGCAAAGGTTTGACCAAGCTGGCAACGCGGACGCCAACGCCAACGCCAACGTCAACGCCAACGCCAACGCGGACGCGGACGCCGGGGTGATAACATAAGCTCCCCTATTTCTTCGAATAGGCGAGCTAAAAATGGGTTGAAAACAGTACGGCAAAGTGAGGAAATGCTCATTGTGATGTAACATGTATCTTTATTCATAAAAATAAACATGAAGGTCTGTCCACGCATCATTACTTTATGATGCATATAATAAATCGTTATATTATATACTGCTTTAATTTATTATCATTGTAGTTTCAGAACAGTTTTACATGGATGTTCATTTGTCGCACATTCTTCGTGGTTATATAAAGCATTGCACAGAGTACAGAGTAGAGCGCGGCGGGTATACAATCGAGTGCAATGATATGCTATTGATGCATCGCTCTGTCCTATACTGTCGGACGTACAGATTTATGGCTAAATCAACATGAAATCACACAAAATAATATACATAAAAATATAAAGCAATGCCTAGTAGACCAGTATAAACAGTCGTGGAATGCACAGCTAACGCAATCTAATAAGGGTTTAATATATAAGTTTTAAAACTGCGCTTGAATTTGAACCATATTTCAAGTTATTATCACTAAAGGAAAGCTTACTCCTTTTTAAATTCAGAAGCTCAAATGTTAAGCTGCCTATTGAAATCGGACGTTGGAATGGTACTTTATTCCAAGAAAGAATATGTACTTTATGTAACCGCGACGAAATCGGTTCTGAACGCCATTATTTGCTCAGCTGTGAATACTTTCTTCAACCGCGTAACTTATATCTTAATAATCTTATCCTGACAGAAAATGAACTATGCTTTAAACAACTACTTTGTTCAAATTCCGAACACGTTTTAAAACCAATTTGCGCATTTCTAAAGGTAGTTTTAAAATCCTTCCGTTAACAGATACCAATGCCGCCCGGCTGTATTTAAATTCATCTTACCTTACAGTGAACCGTTAAAACTTAAACACTAAGTTTAAATTGTTATTCCTATATATTCTACCATTAAGTATACATCATTAAATAGCGACCATTATCATACTAAACTTTTACTTACCCAATGCATGACTGTTTATATAATCCATTTGAACTTGATATGTATTTGTTAACACATGTCATTCCAGCGAATATTAAGTTCATTGATATTGAACCAGTTTTTGGCTCGTGCTGTATTCATTGAGTAAATCCAAAGTATGCTTTACTATGGAATGTGCACAATACTATTATCAGTATGAAGTCACTTGAATCGCCAAATTGAACATCAGCCCTGTGTTCCATAGTAAACACAACGTAAACACGTTTTGTCTATGGAGCGGAACGAAACCTACCTGTATTATGCATGTACTCCCGTCAATCAGGTTTGGTTTACCGACTAATGCACGGTTTATCGACGAAACCTATGTAGGTTTCGCAAACACGTTTTGGGTTTTGTGACTATGGAACACAGGGCTGTACTCATGATTAGCACGTGCTCTATTCAACGACGTAGCACAATGTAGTACGCTATTTACTATGGAATGTGTCTCATTGAACATTATGAGTTTTATGATTATAGTATTTGAGTGTTTGTGTATCGACAATCAAGCGTTTCCCCCATAACGCACAACGCAATGAACTGGACATTTGGATACTACAAAAATGTATTCATGTTTATAACTGAACATTTAATTCATAAACATTAACATTACACAGGATTCATTTTTTAAGCATATTAATTGTATTTATAACCCATATTGTATATTGTATACTTGGGTGTAATAAAGAGAGAGAGAGAGAGA